>VUQI01025456.1:0-10161 GCA_015106735.1 Paratilapia polleni | reverse complement strand
GTTTATACACCACTTGCATTTAATCATTAGTTATTATTAAACTCTGTCTCTCTCCCATAGTGTGTCTTTTGTCCTGTCTCCCTCTGCTCTCTTCTGTTTCCCATCACCCCCAATCAGTCACAGCAGATGGCTGCCCTTCCCTGAGCCTGGTTCTGCTGGAGGTTTCTTCCTGTTAAAAGGGAGTTTTTCCTTCCCACTGTTGCCAAGTGCTTACTCATAGGGGGTCGTCTGACTGTTGGGGTTTTCTGTCTAATATTGTAGGGTCTTTACCCTAAAATGTAAAGCGCCTTGAGGCAACTGTTGTTGTGATTTGGCGCTATATAAATAAAATTGAATTACATTGAGTTGAAACATTTGTCAGCATTATTTCTAAAAAAAATAAAACAAATTTTCCATTCACATTAAATTAATGTCTTTAAAGGACGTAACTTCAGAGTTTGGTTGATAACGATGCTGAAGCTGCTCTTTAGAGGTTCAGAGTTTAAATGCAGTGTTTCATGTCATCCTGACATGAAACACTGGTTACCCCACATCAGGCTGCGTGTCTGTTCTGATAAAAAGACTGAAAATCAGTAAAGTATTTTTAGGCACAAGTCAAAGAAACTTGCTGTATTTCTGGGTTTTAATAAGATGAGAGTTTGGTCCCTGTGAATGGTTCTGGTTTTCAGGTTTGGACTCTCAGTTAATACTGAATGTTGGTTTTTTTCTGTGAAGTTTCTTTGTGTTTGTTGATTCTGTGGCTCGTTTCATTTTTGTAATATCACTTCATTTTTTTTATCCTTTCGTCTGCAGTCTGCTTCTTGTTCAACGTGGAATTTCTTGTTTAGTGCCTTTGTTTCCTGTTTTACTTTGACAGTTTCCTCTGGTGTCTTGTTTCAGTTTTCACTTCCTGTTTGTCTGATTGTCTTGATTTTTTTCCCCTGCGTCTCATTCCCCTCCTGTTTCCAATCCTCAGTTAGTCCTCAGTCTATAAAATTCCCATAAACACACTCCTAAACCTTGTGGAAAGCCTTCCCAGAAGAGTTGAAGCAGTTATAGCTGCAAAGGGTGGGCCGATATCATATTAAATCCTATTTATTAAGAATGGGATGTCACTCAAGTTCATATGCGTGTGAAGGCAGACGAGCGAATACTTTTGGCAGTATAGTGTATATGAAGCGGATTAATCAATAATTGAAATAATCAGTATTTGCAGACCTCATTTCAAGTCCTTACTGCCACTGAATTACTTTAACACAAAGGAAGAACTACACAAAGGACCATGGTGGAAATAAAGAGGTTCTTCAGCAAAGCTGGTTATCAACTCCCTAAATTAACCCAGGGTTGTTCACATGAAAAGGGCGGACCTGGCAGCATCTGACCAATCACAGTTATGGATAAGTGTACCAGCAGCAGAGCAGCTGATTTTACAAATGAAGACAAAACTTTAACGTTAGAAAAATCTGAATACAGACTGAGACTTCCAGGAACAGTGGCGCTATTTTCCAGAGAGTTCATTGGTCAGTACAGGCAGTGACATCATACCTGTTGATCTCTAATCTGGATCACAGCATAAATTACCATGGCGATGTACCCCAGTAAGAACTGAACCACTTTCATAGTACAGAAAACTCAGGGTTAACCCTGCAGTTACCTGGATAAGATGATATGATGCTTCATAGTGCAGAGGGGTGTGGCTACAAAGGAAGTTCAGCAAAGCCAGGCTTTCTCTGTGTTAGCCGGCTCAACAAAACCTAAAACCCCGGTCAGAGATAACGGGGATCAGGACGGTGGTTATCAGCTTTCTCTGTTAAGGCGGGCTCTCTGCTTCAGGCTCTGAGCGCACTCATATAAAAAAGGGTGACTCTTCTTCTGCACTAATCCCTGTGAGACGTTATCAGATGATGATGATGATGATAAAATGGTGATAAAAATCTATAAAGAACATAAAAATCTAACAGTAAAATCAACACTGCTGTAAATAATCCCAGAGATTTATGCAGCAGAAAATGGTTAATCTGATGATTCAGCGCACAGAGCGGTAAAATAAAGATTTGAATTCCAGTGAATGATTTTCTGACTGAGTGCACTCTCGGTGCTGCTGTTTGTTTCTATGGTGACGGCTGCACGTTAGAGTCCGAAACTTTAAACTGGATCCATTTAAACATTAAATCTTACTGTCCCACAGCCTGATAAAGGAGACGTGGAAATCACTTTAGTTGGTCTGCAGATCAAAGTGAGATGAATCTGATTGGTTGAACAGGTATTCTTGGTGTGTGTTCTGTGTTTCCAGCAGAGTAAAAGAGACTCAGCAGCAGATTAGAATCCAGTAGAACAACATTTAGACATTTTCTGCATCACTAAAGGAACACATGCACATTCCTGTGACGATGAGACGCAGTTTGAGCTTCATTCAGTGGTTTTAGTAACAAGCTGCACATATAAAACATGTTCCCCAGCAGCTGATTTTAAACTGAAACTCTGAACCTGCTCCCAACCAGGTGACCAGCATCAGTTACCATGGCGATTTAGCCAGGTAAAAAGAGAGGCACTTTCATGACACAGAAAACTCTGACTTTAAGCTCGACACAGCTCACCGAGTCATTAATCTCGCTTCGTAGTTACGCCCCTCAGGCCTCAAGTTTTGGTCTGAGGATTTCATGTTTTTCTATTTTGGATTCTACTTTTGGATGCTTAGTTGATACATTTGAGTGCTGGTTTGTGTCTGCTGTTTTAGTGTTTAAAGGTTTGATTTGTTTTTCTGTTTGTCTTTTCAGCTTCCTGTGTTGATGTCTTTATTATTGCAGTGTGTGGTGGCTCTTCAGTTTCTGTTTTTCCTGCGTGGTATCTAGTGAAGAGTGCAGTCTGGGATGTTTTGTGCTCTGTGTTGTCTGTTATCAGTGGTCAGTGTTTCTGTTTCTGTGTTTTTGTGCCGTCTCTCTGCGTTTCCTGTCTCGTACTTGTTGAGTGTTAGGATTCCTGTATTAGACTCATTTGATTGTTTGCTGTTTTACTTTGAAGGTTAGTTTTCCTGATGAATGGATTTTTACCTGCTGTGAGCTGTTTTCACCTGTGCTCCTCTCCCACCTGCTTTTCATGAGTCATCAGTTTTCTGTGTGTATACAGTCTCCATACTAATAACTCAGATTTGGACATGAATACTGTTTGTACCTCTGGGTATTAAAATATGTCAGGTTGTCTGATTTTGGACCTCCCTCCTTCCACACACACACTTTCCTCGCTGTCTGTCAGTGGAAGGAGTGACATCAGCAGGTGAGTCTCGGCCCGTGCAGGTGGTGTTCAGTGTCAGAGGCCACGCTGCAACTTTAGAGCGTCTGTCTGTCAGACACGCTGTTATGAGCGGCGTCCACACGTCCAAACAAAGTGAAAGCAGAGACGTTCTGCTCAGTGCACGGTGGGCCTTTCTGAGCGTGCTGCACTGTCTGGACATTTGAGCCGCAGCTCCCACCGTCACTTCCTGCTCTGATGATTGTGTCCTATATCCACGGCGACAGATCGGATCTCCTCAGCTGTGAATATTTTACAGGAGGATCCATCTGTTTGGAAGAGTGAGCAGTCAGGTGAAAGAAATGGCTCAGCAGCTTGGAAATACATTCATTTAAATTCATATAGATTTGATCTGAGTGGAGACGGGACATGTTTGGCCTGGACTGTTTATCCAGAGATGAAGCAGAACAACACCAGATATTAATGCTCATGCACAGATGGAAGGAAGTGATAATAAGTGTGCTTTAGGAGGGGTTAAAGCTTTTTTAACTTTAAGCTACAGTAAAGACATCCTGGTGTTGAGTCTAAGCCAAACATCAGCCTCTAGGGCTGTGCCACAACCTACAGTTCAAGCAAATTTCACTGTGTTGTTTTTTTTCTTTACTGTGCAACGACAATTAAGGTGATTCTGATTCAGATTTTTTTCAGAGAAAGTTACACCTGAGCTGTGATGAACTGCAGGTGAAAAATAATTTAATATAAAACAAAACTGCCAGTTTCATAGAGCAGGAAGTTCTTCTTATTGTTTCCTGTTTGATGTCACTTATCATTTACAAACTTCAGAGGATATAATTAGGATTTTTAATCGGTCAGCACTGCAGGGCTCCGATGGCTGATCCCAGCGCAGCAGTTTGCTCGTTTCTTCTTTAAGTTTATTTTCTTTGACTTTGCTAACAACACGTCTTGTGACATGGACGTATATACATATGTGTGTTTTCTTCAGTATTGTTCATTATTCTTTTCTTTTTGTAAAACACTTACTGGGACCTTTATGATCACTTGCTTTTATTTTGGCGCCCTCTGTGGGTTCAGCTCAGGTGTTGGTGGCTGCTATTTGACTCACACTGATTATTAACCTGATGAAGATTTAGAGTGAACACATGTTGGTCTATTTTTTTGACAAAGTGCTAAAAGATTAAACTATAATTAGAATTTCACTGGAAGACACCATGTCTCATTTGTTTCTTGAGGTTAAACGTACACCAAATAATATTTAGCAAGACTTCTGATTTCATTTTTTCAATCAGTTTTTAATTCTGTCTGTTAATGCGTTATCATTTGAGAGTGCTATAAACAGCTGCAGCCCTGTATGGCGGTTGTGCCTCCTCTCATTTGTAGTCCATCACTTCCTTTTTAGTTCTTCTTGAGTTTTTTCCTCTTCTGTAGTTTTTTTTCGTCCACGTGTGGTTCCAGAGCTGAGACCTTCAGAGGGTTTCTGTTTGTTTTGGTGATGTTTGGCTCTTCATCTGCTGTGAATGAGCTGATGGCCAGCTATAGGGAGTACTGTTACAGATCAGGTGACTCCTCAGAGCTGAGCCGACATGTGCATGGAGGGGGCGGCGTCTTGAAGAGGGTTTAAAAGCAGGTGTACGGATCACCCTCTGATCCACCTGCTGACCTGACACCAGACAGGAGCGATGAAAGGTTCAGATGCAGCCGTTCACGAGCAGGACTGGTTCGATTTAAAGAGGAGCAGAAAGACTGGACTGATTGTTAGCGAGAGGAAAAGTCAGACTTTGGAGATCAGCGTCCAACTAATTAACAAATCATCGTCTAATCTTCAGTCTGACAACAACATGAGCAGGTTAAAACAAACCACAGGTGAGTCTAAACCCAAACAGACAGCAAACATCCCCCTGCCGCCCATCAGAGACTCGAGAGCAATCACAGGCAGAGGAAAACCCACTGGTGCTCCACCAGCGATCAGAAAGGAGTCCAAACCAAACGAGCACCGAATGAGACAAAATACACTCGTTCACATGTTTGTGGCAAAGTGTGCGAAACCAAACCAGGAGTCTAACAGGCTGAGTAAAATCAGAGCGGCTCTTTCTGCAAGAAACAAAGAAGGTGTGCAGGATTCAGAGACCTGCGGCAGACCAGAACCAGCAGAGTGCCTGGAACAGCAGAAGAAGAATGACCGTACGATGACGCCAGGCGTGGTTAAGCATGATGCCAGCGTCTGTGAGCCGAAGCAGCAGAGAGCTTTCTGCTCCGATGACTCAGCTGCTGAAACATTATCTGAGGACTCTGAGGTCAGAGGTCACACTGAGACGCCGGAGGAGGGCAGCGATGACGAGTACTACACCGAACAGAGGATCACAGAGTGGATCCTTCAGGTCAACTCGAGCCTCTTCTCTGCAGAAAACAGTCAGAGCAAAAGCTCAAAACCTGCAGAGGAGCAAGACGTGGCCACGATAAAGATGATCTACAGCGGAGACTAAACTCACACAGCTCAGCACGGGTTCCTCCGGTGGTTCTTTATGAATCTGGAGCTAATATTACTGCACATTTATGAAGGTAATGCAGAGAAGTGAATGGACACAAACCAGTGAATTATGGGGGGAACTGACAGTTAACCAAAAGCAATTCAAGAAATACATAAAAGCTAATGAAAATTAAATGCTTGTGTCTTTTTCTGGGTCACTGCAATCAGTGAAGTATTCTCCTCCTCCTCCTCCTCAGGGTCCTCATATTCCTGTAAAGGTTCCTCACATTTCATAAGGAATCACTGCAGAAATCCTGATTCCTCCAAAGGGTTCAGTATGCATTAATACTCCGTGGAATTATATTTAAATAAAAATTACAGGTATTAGAAGTAATGTGAGCAGACCCTGTCAGACTCCATCATTTCAGATTACACTGTGTGTAAAACTGTTTCTCCTGGTTAATAATCCAGCTGTTCTAAGTGAATCTGACTGTTGTTCTTCTGTCCTATGAAGGTGCATTAAAAACACATTTTTAGTGAAGTCCTGAGCTGAACCATCTTGGAGTCCACTGCAGATATTATCTGTGCTTCATGAGCTCCTTTTTTAAAAAAAATCTCTGATGCTTCTTCCTCTTCTTTGCTCCCTTTCCTGTTTAAGGCAGCTTTTCAGCCAATCAGCATTCAACCTACACATAGCACCTTCGCTGTCAGGCTATGCACGGTTGGCTTTTTAGAGGACTGCACACAAGTGTGTCTTTGTAGCCTCAGCACAGGGTGAATTCCCACAATCCTTTTCTCTGTGAAACCAAAGAGCTACACAAACTGAAACAAGCACAGGACCATAAATCCTGCAGAAATGGGACCATAATTTACAAAATAAACATAATGTTTTATTCACTAAGAAACTAGCAGCTAACTCAGTTCATTTATGCACAAGGTGTCCTTTGGTGTCACCATCACTCCCAGTGAGCAGGATTACTGCTATGATGGAGCATATTTTAACCCAAACCACAATCTTCTCTTAATCCCAACAAGTGCGTAAGACTAAACAGCGAGTAACCCAGGAGCAAATGAAAAACTAAAAAACTCAGCAAGTTTAAAAAGTGCGCACCACCAGGCCCCAGTGGGACCTGAACCTGGGTCTGCAGGCTGACAAACCTGTGACACCACCCCTCCAACCTCCCAGTGGGTCTCTGATCTCTAAGCAGCTGATATGACTCTGTGCATGCATTAAATCAAACCCAAGGATGAGAATGTGCTGTCCAAACAATCAGATGTGTTTTTGCAACCCGAGGATCTGACACCGTGAGCTCATACGACACGGACAATGTAACCCCTCCCCTGCTCCCTGCTCCTCTGTGACTCTAATGGGACCATGTGTTCCAAAATTAGCATGATTAGTTTATTCACTATGACCTGAAAGCAGCAACTGAGACCAGAAACTCATCAGGAAAGGGTTTACTGAGTTCAGAGATCAACTGAGCAAGAGGCTCATTTTCTCACAGAATTCTGTACAATCAGACCAAAGGAGTCGCCCCCTGCTGGTGGTTAGAGCTCTGACTTTCCCCTTCAGCCGCTCTCAGTCCTGCCTGAGTTCATTTGCAAACAGTCTGGGTGAATGGCGCAGTGAGGAAACTGTGGGGTCACGGTCAGGGTTTCACTCAGAGGTCATCCAGCTGTTTCACGGGCTCCCACAGACACCAGTCCGAGCCTCTGTTCCCTACTGGTGTTGCTGGGTCAGCTGATCTTATTATTAGTTGGAGGGAATTCACGATGCACGCGCATGCACACACCGGTCCTCCTCCAGAGGTGCAGCACCCCCTCCCCCTCCGCCCCCCAGCCTCTGTATGCGCCGTCACAGTGCAGACAGAGGTTGTAAACATGGCGGCGGACGGGATGGTGCTCACCAACCACGACCATCAGACCCGAGTGGGGATCCTCACGGGTAAGGACACGCTCCGATGAGATGCGCTAAAACGCCTCTCGGCAGCGCACCTCTGCGCCGTTTTGTGTCTCGCGGCCTGCGCACGTCGGTGTCACGATACGGGCTGTCTCCGCTGCAGAGCGGGCTAACGTTAGCTGCATGCTAACCGGTTCCTCTGTGAGCCGCGCGGGCTGCTGGCGCACAGATGCGCTAAAAAGCGGGTTTGGCGTGTTTCAGTGCGACTGCGGATTAACGAGTGAGCACCGGCTGCACCTGACAGCTAAACCGCAGCGCACAGAGGGGTTTTATTCAGCGTAAAGTGGGGCAGGAGGAAGGAGAAGGGCCGGGGGACTCTTTCAAAATGCGAGTCAAGCTGCTCGTGAGCGAGCGCGTGCTGCAGTGAGATTCAGTCAGAAATGGTGCTTTTATTGTGGAGGGTAAGCTCGCGGTCTTCCGGCGTGAGTCGCTAGCTTGGCGGTGATATTTGGGGCTGTTACGGAGCCGACATGAGCTGCATTATTCATGCCCCTCTGCGGGTCTGATGCGCGGGCCTCTGTTCGCGGGGATGTTTTACATTAACGGGACTTTACTTTACCGCGTTTAACGCAGAAATGACCGTTTGTTCCCCTCATAGCCTTTGGTTGAGCATTACACATGAACGCGCCGCGCGGCGCCGAAGCTGTAGCTGATGTTCGCCCCCGAGTCGTGCCCGCGGGAGGACTGGGACCAGTATCCAGTCACTAGTAAACCCAGCAGGAGAGACGTGAGAGCGATGTAAAGAGGAGCGAGCTAAGCTAACAGAGGCTAACAGAGCCGATCCAGCAGGGGGCGCTCTGAGCGCGTCCTCAGTGAGCACCAGTGAATGCAGCTGAACGATAAAATAATTTCCAGACAAAAACAGCTCAGTCTCCACAAATCCAGGATCAGTAATGTGATCTGGAATAAAACCACTCTTCTGTCCTTCAGTTTTTCTCACAGTGAAGCTGGTTTTGACCATAAAACACCAGCTGATGTGTGCTGATTGGTCGGTTAAAGATTTAGGATAGATGGCGCCCGTTTCCAAACGGTAACTCTAGCAGACGTTAGGAGTGTAGTTAGAGCCCAGCAGGAGCTTCCAGGTGTGCAGAAGAAGCAGCTGGTTGTGCTGGTTGATGGTGATGCTATTAGGAGGCTGCTGCTCGCTTCACGCCCCAAACCAAAATGGAGGATGCTGTAAAGTCCCTGATACTCACAGAAAGGGATTTTCCTACAATAGAAACTTGTCAAACATCAAAAAATGAAACTGTGTCTAGTGTTTCAACTCTTTCTAGCAAAACCATGTTGAAAGTTTCCAGAATAAAAATATTTACCCCACAACATTCACATTTTTGTTCTGCAGCTCCATAGAGCCCGAGCTTGAGAGCGCCCCCCTACGGAACAGGAAGAGAGCCTGCACAGCAGCTAACCTGCTGTTTTATCCACTGTGCAAATAGTTTGGTCCACTTTAGGGCTAAATGTACGAAGTGTGACTTTAGTTATCAGAGGAAACAAAAGGTTTGAACAAATATTACAGACATCCAGAGCACAGCTCCGGGGCTTTGAGGCCGATGCAGTTTTTTTTAAGGGGTGAGAAGTTCTGATATACAGTCATGGTAAAAAGAAAGAACAGTCTCTGTTCATTCTAAGGTTTTTCATATCGGGACATTAAAAAACAGGTCTTAAAACCAACCTCAGATGAACAACAATACATGACATATTAAACTGTATTATTATTAATTTAACATAAACTAAACCAAAATGCAGAAGCCGTGTGTGAAAAGCTGTGAGTCCACCTCATGATTCAGCAGCTTGCAGAACCACCTTTAGCAGTGATGGTTTTCTGTGTGACTTTATCAGTCTCTCACATCGCTGTGAGGCATCCGTTTATGCACAGCTCTCTAAAGATCCCACCACAGCATTTCAGTCAGGTTGAGGTCTGGACTTTGACTGGGCCGTTGCAGCACCTTGATTCTTTTCTTTTTCAGCCATTCTGTTGTAGATTTGCTGCTGTGTTTGGGATCATTGTCCTGATGTATGTGAGGCTTCATTGTCCTGTTGCATATCTCAGTTTGGTCCAAGCTTTATCTGTCAGACAGACGGCCTCACATTTGACTCTAGAATACTTTGGTATACAGAGGAGTTCATGGTCGACTCAGTGACTGCAAGGTCCCCAAACCATTAGCCCTCCACCACCGTGCTGACAGCTGGTATGAGGTGTTTGTGCTGATATGCTGTGTTTGGTTTTCTCCAAACATGGTGCTGTGCATTATGGACAAATATCTCCACTTTGGTCTCGTCTGTCCAAAGGACATTGTTCCAGAAGTCTTGTGGTTTGTTCAGATGTTGTCATGTTCTTTTTAGAGAGAAGAGGCTTTCTCCTGGAAACCCTTCCAAACAAGCCATACCTGTTCAGTCTGTTTCTAATTGTGCTGTCATGAACTTTAACCTTTATCCTGCTAACTGAGGCCTGTAGAGTCTGAGATGGAGCTCTTGGGTTTGTTGGAGTTTCTCTGAGCATTGCACGGTC
>VUQI01025454.1:0-13197 GCA_015106735.1 Paratilapia polleni | reverse complement strand
TAGACCTTATAGTTAGGGCTGGATCAGGTAACCCTGAACCATCCCTTAGTTATGCTGCAATAGGCCTAGGCTGCTGGGGACTTCCCATGATGCACTGAGCACTTCCTCTTCCTCACTTTCTTTCACTCTTCATGTGTTTTATACACCATTTGCATTTAATCATTAGCTATTATTGAACTCTGTCTCTCTCCTATAGGTGTGCCTTTTTTGTCCTGTCTCCCTCCGCTCTCTTCTGTTTCCCCTCATCCCCAACCGGTCGTGGCAGATGGCTGCCCCTCCCTGAGCCTGGTTCTGCCGGAGGTTTCTTCCTGTTAAAAGGGAGTTTTTCCTTCCCACTGTTGCCAAGTGCTTGCTCATAGGGGGTCGTCTGATTGTTGGGGTTTTCTGTATTTTCTGTCTAATATTGTAGGGTCTTTACCCTAAAATATAAAGTGCCTTGAGGCGACTGTTGTTGTGATTTGGTGCTGTACAAATAAAATTGAATTGAATTGAATTGAATTGAATTTGTTTTGTAAATGGATATTTTATTAAACATTTTCAGGATGTACTTCTTTACATTAAAAGAAAGGAAAACATTGGTAGGTGTTTTTCTAGGTTATTACGCAATGGTTTTACTGGTCAGCTTGCTTAAGATCATATTGGGTTGTATGTAGCCTGCTTTAAATAGACCTACGTCTTTAGACAGAAGAAAGAGAAGAGTGCAGAAAGCTGAATTAAAGAAACACTTCCCTCCAACCATGGCTGATGAAGGAAAGAGGAAAACAATTTTATTTGTTGCCCAGATTTACACCATGTGACACCACTCTTTGTTTCCTCTGCCACAGAGTGTTTAGTGTCTGACGCAAAAAATACAGGACCAGAATTTAAGGTTGACTTTCACTCCTGACCTTTAACTTCTTGCCATTATTGTCAGGGATGTAATTGTCTTCAGTAAATCTAGCTTGTCTCCTCACAGTCCAGTGGTCAAGCAAGGAGCTTGGCATTCTTGTGCATGTGGGAGTCAGAGGAATGGGACAACCATGATGATTTAACTGCCTGGATGTGTTTGCTCATGAAACAGACCTGCGCTGTGCTGTTGTCTGGTCACACATCGACCTCATTCAGACAATTCTAAAACTGCCGGACAAGCTAGAATTACATAATGAAGGGCAGGGAAGAAAGGTAAGAAAAGAGTGAGGGACTATTTTAATAGTAAGCCATCCGTTTCTGTGTTTTGTGCTTCTGTTTTCCACGAAACGAGGCAAAGGACTGCTCATGCCTTCCCGCTTCAAGACTTTAATTTTGAAAAGCACTCGCTCATAAACACACATACACACACACACACACAAATGCCCTTACCATAACCCCTGCATGAGTGCAAGCTGGGAGGAATTTTCCAAGGTGTGTTGACTTGGGAAAGCAGTGAGTAAGAAAGGGAGAAAAAAAAAATTGGAAGAAAATAGAAGATGACATTTTTTCTTATTTATTGCCAAAAGTCTTTACTACACCTGCAAATCTGTCTCCTTTAATGAGCATTTTGCAGAACACACATGAAGCTAAAAGAGCATTTCTGAGAAAGTCTCTTGAAGCCTTCCAAGTAACGAACAAGAGAAAGCTTTCTGATCAATCTGTATCCATTTCTATTTCCATTAACAAGTCAAAACAGGCTGATCACACAACAAAAACACTTTCAGGGCAATAACACTGCCACCGCAACACATATGATTTCACTCTACTCTGTGCTGCCTTACACAATGAATATTCTATAATTTTTAATCAACATTCCTGTATACTTTTTTCTCACATGCTTTTTTTTAATCTAAGTGGTGATAAAACTAGCTAGAAATGCTTGTGCTGGATCAAATTACCTTTAGATTTCTCCTGAACTTTCTCTTTACTAAGAGGTCAGGATTTGCGAGACCACCAGAGCAGCTCTGATGATTTGGAGATTTGGAGATAAAGCTGTGGGAGGTACCTAACATTTCTGCTCATAAGCTTTTGACAGTGTCTCAGACAAGGTTGCATTGATTTACAAAAACAAACACAATGCAACTCTGAATTCAATCTGAGGCAATTTGTAGTAAAGGACAGCTGGAAATAATTTACTAATGATCTCAGGGACATCAGAAGAAAATACAGTAATAGGTAATGGAAATTAAAGCCACCGTGTGTAGTATTTGAAGATTTGGCACCTTTGGCACCCCCAGGTGGTAGAATCAACAATGCCCAAATGGATAAGTTGCTCCTTGACGTGAAGAAACAGGTGAATAAAAACAAAACAAAAAAATAAATGCTGGCAATTTGACTGAAAATGAGTACAAATTGTGTACCAAGGACAGCAGCAAGAGTGAAAGGGAAGGTTTACAAGATGGTAATGAGATCTGCTATGATGCATGGTTTGAAGACGGTGGCGCTGACAAAGAAACAGGAGGCAGAGCTGGAAGTGGCAGAGTTGAAGATGCTAAAATTTTCATTGGGAGTGACCAAGAGGGACAGGGTTAGAATTAAGTATATCAGTGGCACAGCTCGGGTTGAGCAGTTTGGAGCCAAAGTTAGAGAGACAAGGTTGAGATAGAAGAAAGAGTAGAAGAAGAAGAACCAAGGCCCTGATTAAATATCCCTGAACAGGTGCCACACCTAAAAGAACCAGTGTTGTCCAAGCTCAATGAAAGAGAAATTAAACGGTTGCTCATTTAACTGCATTCAAAGTGTTTTAGTAATAGATACAGTATTCCCTTTCACGTCAACAAAAAGGCTCATTGAAGTACTGTGACAGTTTGACGTAATGTGACGCCCAGCCTCGAGGCAAAGAAAATGTCTAAAGGGTTTTAGATATCAGTTACTTTAATTAGCACTATGCTCATTGACACATCTAACAGTCTACCGAATGACAAGTTCAGGAGACTGGGTTCAGGCTGGGTGAATGCTCTATTTATGTGAGTTTTTTGATGTAAGCACTGAACAGTTAAGAAATTATGAGCACTGGAGGCACTCTGCATGATAAACCACGTCGTCAGTCACTTATGGCAAGATAAAATATTTTAGCAAAAGGTTTGCATTTAGTTGTCATATGCAAGACTCTAAAAATAATAATACAAAAAGTATTGCACAGTGTCTCAACTTGTCAGAAAGGAGCTCCTTTTATTTGCGGGCAGCAGTGGTTCAATCAGGGGCAATGCAGGAGAGTGCAGTGCACAGTCCTTTTAGGATAAGGCAGCATGCTGTTTGATCTGAGCATTCCTGCTGGTTAATGTCAATATCCTCTGTCACGCTATGTGGAGAAGGTGAGGGGTAATTACATTGATTCAAACGAGACACCCACCCAAATGTGTTTACTCACTTTCTCTCATCTCAGTAGCAACAATTACATGTGGTCTGCTCTTTGAGATCATCAGCTCAGTTGGACTGCAGTATGCACACAAAAGATTCGATGAATCCAAAAGCACTCGCCACTTAGCTGTCAATAAATAGATGAATGGACATTAATTAAGTTAAACTACACACTAGCAGACTGAAGTTTATTAATGATCCTACCTCATTCTGGAACTGCACAAACACACCTAAACAAAAAGATGCAGTACAAATGATTTCTTTGGTGAGTCATACTGTGTGTTGCTCTGTATTATTTATGCGATTTCATCAAAGCTGTGTAGGTGGTATTTGGTATGTGTCAGATGAAGCCTGCAGGTGAGGCATAAAGTAGAGTTATTGGCAGTTACCCTGAAAAAAGTAATAAAACACTGTGAAGCAGCGTGAAGAAAACCACCAAGATTTGATATGGCTCAAAGGGAAACTGCTGTGAGAGAGGGCGTGAATTGGGCTGAGATAAGTGGCACCTTTGGGTGGTACACAACTCAGAAATTAGTCATATTTCAACACATGTTGACAGTATTTCAGTCCTCGATTCTAAAGTTTGGCAATAAAATATCAATCAGTCAGGATGATGCGCAGAGAGGATAACTGGAACATCTGCACAGAGCTTCTTGAAACAACAGGAATAATTCAGGCATCGGAGGCATCACATTTTAGTTGTGATCTTGTTTTATACTTAATTTAATATTCCAACATCACAAACCCTTGATTAATAATTATGTACAATTCTTATGTATGAATTGTGTTTTAATATGAGAATATTTAAACAATAAGTAGGCTAAGATGTTAAGAAAAAATGTCAAGTTATTTAGTTTACTTTGTGGCAAAGCTTGGATTTACATTCTTGACTTCATAAAGCTGGAAAAAGATATGTCCAGCTGAATCCAGTAATGACCACAGTTATCTAAATGTGAACTTAATACAGTGTGTTTATACTGTTTATACAATACTGACTGTCCTTGTGGATTAATCGTGTGAAGTTAATCTGCAGTAATACAGCAGTTCCAATCCCAGGCGGCAAATTCATCTGCTTTATCAGGACATTTTACCAAAAACTCAAACCAAACTTAATGGAAACTTCCTCTGTAGGAAGATCTGTTGACAAGCAAGTTCAGTAGCTGTTATGAGCATTTAGAAATAGATGAAAAATCTTGAAAGTGCAATAATCACAATGATAATGTCTTAAGTTATAGAAAAATCTAGTATGAATTTGTTTTGCCAAGCTACAACTTTCATTTTTTGTCCAACTGGATGGATATCAAGTCCAGTGCAGATATACAAAGCACAAGTGAAGGACTAATTTACTGTATGTCCATTGTTTGTATCATAATTACTGTATTTAAGCAGATATTTTCACATTTTGTGTATTGAAATCCAACTCTTAATCATTGTATAGCCCTTACCAGACTCACTTAACCTTTCTCTAACAAACTTGCATAAAGTGACTTGACTCGCTGTGTTTGCCTTTTAAAGACAGAAGACACTTAAAATGTGCATTGTTTTACATGTATTGTGTTGTGCTAATATCTTTTGAAGGGCTCAAATAGAAAAAAAAAACATTGGTCACTCCATATCCCTATGGCTTTATTTTATTAAAACTGTTGAACATATGAAAATACATCTAGAATTTTGCTGTGGTGTGAAGATGCATTCTTCTTAGGAAAACACAGAAAATCTCACCTTGGTGCTTTTTATTTTCCTACTGGAGAAATTAGGGAAAAAATAAATCATTTTTGTTTTGCTGAGGAAAATTCCCAAACCTTTGGCCAATGAGGCATACTCAGCAGTAGTTGTACATTTGTAAAATGCATGAAAATCAATATTAAAATAAGGGTTGAAGTTTGCCTTTGGAGAAACCATTCCTTTAAACTGCTGAGACACTACAACATAAGAATGACTAGAGTGAACAGCATAAACTCCATAAATATTACAGAGATGCCAGCAGGTCTCTCTCTCTAACCTCCAGTGCACAAGTCTAAGTCAAAGTTCAAAATATGCCACCTTAATGCCTAATTTTAGTTCAGTATGTAGCCAAGCGGTCTCCTTTTTTCTGGCCCTTCTGCTCCATCTGTCATCTTCAGAACGCAGTGCGGGATGTCTTCACTGGAGCCTCACTCAAACTTTTTAAAGTCCTTCCTGAATGTGATCAGAAAAGAAGATCCCTGTAATGAAATAGGAGCTGGAATTAGGCAGAGAGAGACAGCTGGGCCTAAAGGGCCAAAGCTGAAACTAAAACCAGATTTAAACAGGAACTCGTCGACAACTCACTTTGGATAGCAATCACCCACTACAGAAAAAGTCAATCGGACATAAGTTGTCTTAGGGCTCTGAGTGAGAGATTGACTTCCCTTTGTGGAAAGTCAAAACTTACTCAAGAGTCTGTTGGCAACTTTGTTCTTTTTTTTTTTCTGTATAAAAGCCCAACGTGAAATGAAGCAAAAGAGGCTTTTAGTTTCAACTCATGAGCAGAAAACGTTGTTTCTTGTCACTGTGAAAAAAATAAAAAGTTGAGCTCAAGAGAGAAAAGAATAAATGAGCAACAATTTCACCAGTTTGTTTTCATCATCTGAGTCATGCTATAGAAGCGTAAAGCCTGTCATTTAGGCTCTTCAGTTTTTTTCTTTCTGTTTTCTTTGTAGCCTGTTGCATTGCTGCTCAACCAAGAGCTTCGCGATTACCAACAAACTCCTACACTGAACCAGTTCTGCCAAACAGGACTAATCATAACTTTCATTTTTAATCATTTTAATGTATCTCTGTGAGTAAATTGACAAGAAGTCCTTGCTGAATCCAAAGTGATGAAAGTGTTGCACATTCCCAAAGGTCACTTTTTACAGAGAGAGTTCAGTTTAGAGGCAAGTTGTGGAGAGCCCAGAGAGAGGCAGAGACAGCGAGCACTCATGAAACTAACACTGCACTAAAGCACAACCAAGGAGTCAGTTGCTTTTACTTACACAGATATCACTGCACTCACTCACTGCAGAGCTTACTTCTTCTTCCCGCCTAATGACATATTTTCTGTTTTTTTCTTCTGTGCCTCATTGAACAAAAGACACACCTTTATGTTAGCAAGTGCTTTGGTGAGTGTGTATGAATGTAGGCCTACTGCAGGCCTTTGTGTGTGTGTGTGTGTGTGTGTGTGTGTGTGTGTGTGTGAGACCCCACCCGTGTGAAACAAATTGCATAACTGATAACTGGCAGTGATTGTTGGTTCCCAGAGAAAGCTCTAATGACACTGTGGATGTCAACATGAATCTGTTTACCAGTTTTCATTTTTCTTCCTACAAGAAGAATTCAACCTCTCATATTTTGATTTTGATTTGATTTTCCAGTTTCACCAGCCCTAATTTATTTTGTCAACACGATTTAATTCTGATTGCTCCTTGTGCGCAGGCTCAACCAGTCTTATTCCCAGCATTGCACACTGTCACAATATGAAGTTTTAACTGTATGATTGTTCACACAAAATATGACAATAATACAATTCTGACATTAAGATCAAAACCACAAGCATAAAGCATAATTTATGATTTTGTTTTCTGGCAGAGAATTAGTAAAAACATAAGTGTAAATATGCCAGCTGGTAGTTTTTTGGGGGGATATATAGGCCTGCTTCTTGGCTAAAATCAGTAACTTCTCTACTGATTGCCTAAACAGTCTAAGGATAGATGCTGCTGCATGATGTAGGCTACAACTTGTGATTTTATGCATATAGAGAAACCTGATTTGATTTGACTTGCCTATAAGGGTCAGAGTGAAAAAATACACTCAATGGCCACTGTATTAGGTACACCTGTTCAACTGCTTGTTAACGTAAATATCTAATGAGCCAATCACATGACTCAGGGCATTTAGGCATGTAGACATGGTCAAGACGACCTGCTGAATTTCAAACCGAGGATCAGAATGGGGAAGAAAAGTGATTTAAGTTTTGAAATTTGAACATAGCATGATTGTTGGGGCCAGACTGGCTGGTCTGAGAATTTTGGAAACACATCATGGATGTGGAGCCAACAAATCTGCAGTGTGCGTTATGCTATCATGACGAATTATACCATATCTTTGAATCTATGCCATGAAGAATTAAGGCAGTTCTGAAGGCAAAAGGGGGTCCAACCCGGTACTAGCACAGTGTACCTAACAAAGTAGCCGGTGAGTGTAGTGTGGCATTATTTTTTTCAAAAATATAAGATATAAGGTGCTACGACAGCAGGCATATGCTGGCAGGCATATGTTACCAGCTGACAGAGACAAGCTAGCTGTTTCTGGCTGCAAGCTGTAGCCTTAAATTTACTGAGCAGAGTGAAATTTATCTTCTCACTTAACTTTAAACAAGAAAGCAAATTAGAATATTTTCCCCAAACCACAACTTTGATCATACCCAGTGCTAAAAACTGTTGATTTCTTTCATTGTCCTGATCAACACATGAAATAGCCACATTAGCTAGCTGCTAAATTAAGGTCAGGTCAGAGAAAGCCTGGCTATATGATAGTACCCGATGCATGTGTGAATATTTGAATGGTATGTTTTTGTCTATGTGTGTCTGCATATGTGTTTTTTTTTTCTTTTAGCCATCTGGCCTATAACACAGTGACTCTAGCTTTGTGATTGATCATATATTGACATATTGTTATCTTATATGTGAAAATAAGCTGGTTTTACCAGTGCTACAACATTACTCTGTCTCTACAAAGTGTCCATGGAAATAGTTTAACAGGGTTTAAGCTAAAGAATTGTGGGTTTAACCAAAGCTTAAGCATGCTAATAGATAGATAGCTAGCTAGCTAGCTAGATAGATAGATAGATAAGGAGGGGGATAGAATAGGTTCTACCTCTGTCATAGCATCATCAATCTGCTTCAGCTCCTCGTAGTGGTCACGAGAGTCCCTCAAAGGCTGCACCATTATCTCTTCAATCTGAGGGAAAAGCTAGGAGAAAACACAGTGGTGTAAAGAGCAAATATTGCTCACATACAGTCTGTTTACATCTGCGCCTAGTTAGAAAGTCATAGGTCTACCTTCATGACAGTCTCAAACATTGGGATAAGGACAAACTTGATGAATCCGATTTGAGCAGTGGGCTTGGTGACTTTATCCCTGTCCATGAAGGGAGCCACGGGGAGACCCTCAGATTTCTCCCTGTCACTCTGGGAAACAACATAGTGCAAGTATTGTCATTCAGTTCAGTGTACTCAGTCTTTGCTTTAATTTGGCATCATTTGGTTATGGATTTACTGGTGTATGTGAATGGTTAGGTTGGTATCACCTGCATGAAGTACTCCTCCAGCAGACAGTCCACCCACGGCTCAGCAACCTCAGTTGGCCTCACCTCGTTGGAAATATCACAGCACTTGATCAAAACCATCTTGAGCTGAAAACACAAACATACACTTGTAGAAACACATATACAACACACAAACTGAGGATAATGAAGCCTCTTCATGATTACAGTAAAAAACAAAGTTTTTTCTTACAGTGTCCACTGTATTTCTGTAACCACTTTCCCAATTATACGAATACCATCCATTTTGCTTCCGGTAATGACAGCACAATCAATGAGTCTGTTTTTTCTGAGGTCACATCTGTTAAGCGCGGTAAAATAAACAGCCTACAGTCTGTCAGGTAGTATTGCAACGTTGTCTCCATGATGTATACATACACATGTCACATGCTCTTCGTTGGTGAAGTCAAAGTTGTCCACTTTTTGCTTAAAGGAGTCTAGTATCTCCCCATGTCTGGCCATGTCAGTGGCGAGAATGAGGGTGATAATTGCCTGGAAATGTAGGAGCAAAATCAAAGTCTATCTGACATCTGCTTACATTTGAAATATGTAAATACTTGACAAGATTCTGTAGGAATAAAATAAAACTCAGCATGCTTGTGATTTGTACTAGTTATAGTTTTAAATGCACGTCTCACCTGTCGGATCTGTTTGAATGCTTCAGGATCTACATTTGCAAAGATATTGCACTCAGGAAGAGAAAGGATCTGGAAAGCCACAGCACAGTGATGATTCTCCAATGGAGAGATGTCATTGTAACGCACTGCCAGCTCTGTGCGTGCATTGATTTGGTACCTGAGAGATGGAAGGCATTGTTGAATGGATGCACTAAAGACAGATGGATAGGATATTCTCATGAAGTTTCTCTGATAAGAGATATTCACGCCTGCCTGAAGTCCACAGCCCAAAACAAACATGATAAAATGAATTGGCATGTTTTCATACCTGAACTCTCTCCATGCTGAACTAGTTTCACAGTTCATCAACAAGTGTTGTGCAAAAGATGTCAAAACATACTGGGGGTCAACGGGCATCTGCAGTGCTCTATCAGTCAACACCCCTACTGAGAGAATACTGAATCTTACGTGTTGTTGTAGCCCGGGTGGTCCAGGTCGTGACACACTGCAGCTGTCATTAGAATGCCCATATCTGTGAGAGTCAGCTTCTCCTGGTCAACAGTGTAAATGAAAGGGGTTATTACTAAATGTAAATGATCATTATCTTAAAAGAATCTTCATTTTGTAAAAGTGCATAAATGGTGGAAAAATCAGTTGCATTATATACTTGAAATGCATGAACGCACATACGCATCCACACCCACATCCACAAACTACACCATACCTGTAGGTTGCAGAGGTTGATCATGCCATACATCATCTGACTAACACAGAAGCAATGACGAAAGTTGTGGAAAGGGTTGTTACGGTAGTTCTCCTGAACTGCCAACTGGAAGACAGAGAATTATTCATTCAGTGCGCTAACTGCACAATCTTAAATTAAAAGCATTTTTATTTGTTGTACCCTTTGATAATTCTTTTTCAATCCATGTCAGAACTCTGATGGTCCTCTAAGTAACACCTTTGCCGTTTAGTTAAACGCTTGTTTGAAATCTGAAACCATTTGAACTGCATTATTCAGCATATCCATGTGCTCTGCTGTCCTTTATTACCAGCCAGCGTTTAAGTGTAATGGGGTTCATGTTGAATTCCTTCACCAGTCCCAAGTCATGGTACATGTACTCCAAACAGCTCAGCATCTGCAGCAGCAAAGAGAAGTCAAACATCAGTCATTTGGAAGGCACATAGTGGAAATAGTTGATGGAAACCAACAAACCTCGTTGTGTTCCCAGTGCCAGACATCAAATGTTGGCTTCTTCAGCGCCTCAACAGTCTCCTGAGAGAGTGTATACTGTATATGCCAAACAAGTAAAGCCATCAGAGCATGAAAGAACTATTAGATCTTAAGAAGAGTGCTTTGTCAAATAGTGAAGGAATCGTCTATTATAGGCGAAATACCTTTGGGTAATTGGGGACATCTCTTCTTGGAGTGAGCTTCTTCCCATCATCTGATAAGTTGTATTTGCATGGACAGTTTATCCTAAAGGAAAGGAAAGGAAAAAATTTTCAAGACTCAATTCTTTTTTTTTTTTTTTTAAACTAACTAACTTTTGATATTACATTTGAAATTTTAGAGGCCTTATATCTGACTTCTTTTCACCTGCCACCAGCTCTTGAGGTCATCTCATCTCGGAGCTTCTTCAGTTCATTTTTACACTTCTCAATCTCCACTACTTTCAAGCCCTCCACTGAAACAAGAAGAGTAATTTTCTCTTAAGGAATATGTTTCCTTTAGAATAGATTATAGTCAATTAAAATGATGTTTCCTTTCAGATCCTTTCAGCTGTATCTACCTATAATACACAAAATCTCTGTCTGTCTATGTGTTTGTTTGTTTCTTTCCGCCAACTCCTATTTCATGATCAGGAGTTGAGCAACCAAACAAGTACATCTTAGGCCCCTGAAGGTTCTTATCTATGTCAGATATTATGATGTCATCATGTTGCCTAGCAACCACCTAGCACTGGACTACAATTAACTGTTTTTAGCATTTATGCACCTCGAACACCTTATAAAAGCATTGTGTCTTTTTTGTTTCACAACTGTTACATCTCATCTATATCCACAAAAGCTGAATTATACATGATATATTATAACATCATCATGTTGCCTAGCAACCACCTAGCAACATTACATTTTAGCGTGTTGCAAAGTGCTGCAATTATTTGCATTTATGCACCTACAACACCTTACAAAAGCATTTTATGACTTTTATTTTATAGGCAACAGCCTAAACAGGGCAAACAATACCATAGCATAGGCATGTACTAGTTGTAGTAAATGTACTACTCACATTCTACCCTTTTCTCCAGCATGGCTAGCCTGTTGGTGACCTCAGTCTTTAACTCATTGATGCGAAAAGCTCTGCGAGAAAAAGGCAAATGACAATAAAGAATGTTATGAGAATGGCACTTCATAAATAACCATAAATACATAAATAAACATAACTACTTAGTTCAGGCATGTTAGCAATTTAGCAGATCAGCTGTTCTCAAAGCCAGCCCACATTAGCTGATGGCACAGCCTATATCCTTATATGCATCCAGTTGGCAAACTGGCCTATAGAGCACACTATTTAAGCTGCTTTAGCGTGCCTAGAGTTTGCGTATCTGCAAACTGCTTTGCAACCAACCTCCACCCCAGTTCCTTTTTTTCATGCCATTTCTGACTATCAGTGTGTATCTGTTGTCACTGATGCCTGCTTTGTTATGTACCGTGGATCTTGCTGCTGATTTGCCTGTATGCATAATTACTGGAAATGACAATATTGGTTTGACTATATTGGTCCTGACAAAACTGGAGTTTTTTTTTTCTACTAACTGACTGACTGAACTTGCCTCTAAGGGCTGAACGTTTATCAGTGAAATACCCTGGTGTCAGATAAGTGTGTTAGGTATGTGTGAAGGTACATAAGATAAAGGCATTACCTGCTGAACTGCTCAGCCACCTGGGACAGCACATTCTGAAACATGTCCTCCTTCTCTGCAGACATAAAGATAGTCCCGATAAACAATTACATTGTCAGATTTGATCGTTTGAAGCTGATTACTTTCACAGAGATGTGATGCTTTAATGTACATAACACTGAGCTGTTATAACACTTTACCTCCGAGCTGACCAGTAGACAGTGGGACAACTTTGTACAAAGAGCTGTGAGGAAATCAGATGTACAATTATTGCTTTTAATTTACCAGTTTCACAGTTGAGGCCTTTTAAATTTTACAAACCCTACTTTGTGCAAATTTGAAAAAGCAGGTCATGAAGTAACTATTAAGTGTTGTTGAAAGCTCTTTTGCAGCTAGTTAAGAGATCCAATGATGATAATGATGATGATTTTTTTTTTGTCAGCTACTTCCCTCAAAGTTATTATATCCCAAAGTATCCCAAAGTAATGCTGATTATTACTTTGGAGAGTTGGTGGGCATGGTTGGATCAATGGAGACCAAGGCGCCTTCTGGATCCACCATCATAATGGCAGTGTTCCTGTAGTAAGAGGAGGAAAAGAGAGAGAGAACTGAAACATCTCCCCTTAACTTTTCACATTTTACATACATACACTACTCACAAAAAGTTGATGATGGATGAGGATGAAATTTCAGAATTCACCTAAAATGCACTATAACCTTTACAGGTGAACTTAATTTGACCTTCTCTAAATGTTTGAATGCACTTGTCCAACTGTTCAATGTTTCAGTACTTATTGCATGCTGCTCTCTAACAAGGTGATTGACCACAAAAATCACAACAAGTGTCTGATCCATGAATCGACCGCTAAATGTTCTGGTTCAGTGACAGTTTATATTTAAACAGTCCCCTTCATCATGCCGTTCACATTTTGACATCATGAGACCAAGACGACACCTAACAATCGATCAACAGTACCTGGCCATTGCGAGACACTGACATTTTTTGTTGTGGTATACCCACCACAGTTGTTAGCTTTTGTTT
>VUQI01025453.1:18275-34323 GCA_015106735.1 Paratilapia polleni | reverse complement strand
GTCCACAGGACAACTATTAGTCATCCACTCCACAAATCTGGCTTTTATGGAAGAGTGGCAAGAAGAAAGCCATTGTTGAAAGAAAGCCATAAGAAGTCCCGTTTGCAGTTTGCCACGAGCCATGTAGGGGACACAGCAAATGTGGAAGAAGGTGCTCTGGTCAGATGAGACCAAAATTGAACTTTTTGGCCTACATGCAAAACGCAATGTGTGCCTGGAAGAAAACCTGTTAGAGGCTGCATAAAGACTTGAGACTGGGGCAAAGGTTCACCTTCCAGCAGGACAACGACCCTAAACATACAGCCAGAGCTACAATGGAATGGTTTAGATCAAAGCATATTCATGTGTTAGAATGGCCCAGTCAAAGTCCAGACCTAAATCCTGTTGAGAATCTGTGGCAGGGTTTAAAAATTGCTGTTCACAGATGCTCTCCATCCAATCTGACTGAACTGGAGCTATTTTGCAAAGAAGAATGGGCAAAAATTGCAGTCTGTAGATGTGCAAAGCTGGTAGAGACATATCCCAAAAGACTTGCAGCTGTAATTGCAGCAAAAGGTGGTTCAACATAGTATTGACTCAGGGGGCTGAATACTAATGTACGCCACACTTTCCCGATTTGTATTTGTAAAAAATTTTGAACACCACATATTATTTCCCTTCCACTTCACAATTATGTGCTACTTTGTGTTGGTCTATCAAATATAAAATCGAATATAAAATCCCAATAAATTACATTTAAGTTTGTGGTTGTAAACTGACAAAATGTGGAAAAGTTCCAGGGGTATGAATACTTTTTCAAGGCACTGTATGTGGTACCTATACATTGTATGACACGTAAAGCAGAAGATGTGTATACATGTTTTAAAATTAAAAAAACAAAAAACTGATGTACTCTTTTCTGTCAGGGGGAAATGCCTCCAGTTTTGAACTACAAGATTATCAACACATGCCCAGTGAGACCTCTATCACAGGTACAGAACAAACACTTCAAATGTTCACAGATAATATGTGAATGGTAGTCTGTCTCTTTGTGTTAGCCCTATGGCGGGCCAAACAATTCAGAAGCAATCTGCGATAACCATACAATATCGCACAGTCCAGAAGACATTGTGTGCTTTTCAGGGGCTGCTGCGCATAGGAGGGGGTTGCGCGCGCTGTCCAGTCCGATAGTGCACTCTGTCCAGCCCGGTTGCCTGTGAAGCATAGAATCTTTCAAAGTAAAAGTATTTCCAGCTTATATCCAACTGGATAGAGCAGTATGCCCAGTAGGTCACACGCTGGGTCCAGCTGGATAGCTGGTGTCTTGTTTTGCTCCAGCTTTTGAATTGTTTAGCCTCTCATACAGTTGGACAGGCTCCAGCCCCAGAGTGACCGTGAATTGGATAAGTGGGTAATAAAATGGAGGGATGTCATTAATCCATGAATGATAAAATAAAACACGTAATGCGGGAGATGTGTATATGTTTTTTAAATTAAAAAATACTGGTGTACTCTTTTTTTTTTTAAACTTATTTATTTAATTTCATTTATTTATTTTGTCAGGTGGAAATGACTCCATTTCCGAGCCACCAGATTCTGAGATTGGAATGGCAGGTACAACACAAAAAGGCCAAAACTTCACAGAAATTTTACATCTAGTTATTCTGTAATGATGAAAATTGCAAATTTCTTTGCAGATTTCTTTACTTATTAAGCAGAATATCTTAAAAACTTGCTCAGTGATTTCAATTAAAGTTGGTGGAAGCTCTGATATTAAGTGGATAAACAAGTGTTTTTGTTGTGGATAGCTTTCCTGACCAAACAAAGTTGATTTAAGCCTATCAAAAAAACAAAATACAGATTTACATACAAGGATTTTTTTTTTTTTTGTCATAAGCAGCTACTCTTCCTGAGGTGATTCTACTAAAAGATAAATAAATGGCATCAACACTCACTTATAATAAAATATGTAAAGTAGGAAATGTGTATACATTGAAAAAATATGGAAAATAACAACTCATGTGCTCTTCTTTCAGATGATAATTATCCAGACATACAGAATTTTGGTGATATTCTGATCTTTGAACAAATTCGAGGTATGAAACGAACACTCCAAAAGTTCACTTCTTCTTCTTCTTTTGAAACTGAACTGTTATAAGGGTTGCTTGATGTTGTAGACAGTGTGTGTAGCAGCATGCAACACTGGACTGGGTTAATGTTTGAATTTTTTGTTTGAGGGTTGAGTTAATATTGATTTGGTGAAACTGATTTGAATAACATGCATTTAGAAAAGGAATTTTAAATGAAAATCTGCACAGAGCTTCACATTTGAAATAATTTAATTATAGAACTGATGAGATACACCCTGCAATCCAGGCCTTTTAGAGACCGCAAGCCCCTGGATACTTGCTTACATTTGTGAGCGGTGCTTTTTATGGTTTGTTAAAAGGTTCTTGAATCAGTCAATACCTACCCACAGAGATTACTGTTTGTCATATTTGATACGTCATTAGCTCATAAGCATTAATGTGGACACATAAAGGCTCTGAAGATCTTATTGAATAGTGGTATGGTATGGAAGAGTGGAAGTTGTTTTTTTTTTTTTTTGTTTTGCTTTGTTTTCCTCACATGAATTAACTTTCTGATGGAGAATGTGTCTTGATGTCATTTCAGACAGAGAACTGAACACTGATGAAAGTTGCAGTTTTCAGGCTATTGCAGACTACCTGAACCTGACCAGAGACAATCCTAAGTACACTCTGAGCAGGCCTGTTAAAAACTACACTCATCTTACATGGGTATTCCTTGAAATGAAAATATATGCCATCCTAGATATGGTAAGTTGTTTGAGCTATTTTTGTTTTTGTTATTTTTGTGTTTGTGTTTGTTTGTTTTTTAATGAATGTTTTCTTCTTTTACTTCTATGTGAACTTGTGTTTTATATTAAAAATGGCAAATTACTATGTTATAGGACTCTTTTATCATCTACATTCTGTTAATTGTGAGCTGGAAAGGCTTTAATGCATTTCAGTCAGGACCATTAAAATGAAAGGAATACTGCATCCATGCCTTTTCCTGTTAATACATGGAAAGCCAGAGGCTTAGAGAGACTACAACAATAACCGCACTGACGAGCAGGCATCCGTAATAATAGATATGACACACGAAACATGAAAGGAGGAGCTGGTGTAGACATTGGTTGCAAAGCAGCTTCCAGATGAGCAGCAACTGTGTGCAGGATAAAGCAGTTTTAGTAATGTG
The DNA here is from genome assembly GCA_015106735.1 of Paratilapia polleni. NCBI lineage: Eukaryota > Metazoa > Chordata > Actinopteri > Cichliformes > Cichlidae > Paratilapia > Paratilapia polleni. The sequence continues at coordinate 31,083 of VUQI01025453.1, read as the reverse complement.
CGCTATATGAGATTTGTCAGTTGAATGTGAAGAACTGTATTAGCTTAGCCTTCAGAAGGTGTGAGATGGCACTGAGATCAGATCAGCTTCTCTGAGGCCTCGCTGAAGTAACACTATTTCTTTGCTCACAGAGAGAAACTGACCAGACCTTCATTTCTTACATTTGGGTTTATTTGGTGAGTTTTCTCTTAGACATACTGTACATAATTTCTCACTGTATTGCTGAAATTAAAATGAACTGTTTTAAATTACATGTTCTCACGTTTGTTCTCTTTTTTTCTGCTTGTATCCCTTCTTTATCCTTTACATCCCTCTGTGTAGAGATGGGACAATGAGCACATTTGGTGGAAACCAGATCAATTCTGTGGACTTGATCATATGTTAGTTCCTACTGGGCTTTTGTGGATGCCGGATCTAACTATTGAAGAGATGTAAGTATAATATGTATGCACGTGCACTCATACTTATTGGTCCAGGTAAAGTCACTAATGATGCAACATTAAAATTATTGTTTAGAAATGACACAAAGCTGAAACATTTACAGTGCCTTGCAAAAGTATTCATGTGCATGTGGTGGGCATTAGTATTCAGCCTCCTTTACTCTGATACCCCTAAATAAAATCCAGTGCAACCAACTGCCTTCAGAAGTCACCTAATTATTAACTAGAGTCCACCTGAGTGTACTTTAATCTCAGTATAAATACAGCTGTTCTGTGAAGGCCTCAGAGGTTTGTTAGAGAACATTAGTGAACAAACAGCATCATGAAGACCAAGGAACACACCGCACAGGTCAGGGATGTAGCTGTGGAGAAGCTTTGAACATCTCACAGAGAAAGTGAAAGAAAGCCATAAGAAGTCCCGTTTGCAGTTTGCCACAAGCCATGTAGGGGACACAGCAAACATGTGGAAGAAGGTGCTCTGGTCAGATGAGACCAAAATTGAACTCTCTGGCCTACATGCAGGACTTGAAAATTGCTGTTCACAGACACTCTTCATCCAATCAGACTGAACTGGAGCTATTTTGCAAAGAATGTGCAAAAGTCGCAGTTTGTAGATGTGCAAAGCTGGTAGAGACATACCCCAAAGGTGGTTTGACAAAGTATTGACTTGGGGGGGCTGAATACTAATGCACGCCACACTTTTCAGATTTTTATTTGTAAAAAACTTTGAACACCATGTATCATTTTCCTTCCACTTCACAATTATGTGCTACTTTGTGTTGGTCTATCACATAAAATCCCAATAAAATACATTTAAGTTTTTTTGTTGTAATGTGACAAAATGTGGAAAAGTTCAAGGGGTATGAATACTTTTTCAAGACACTCTATATTTATTTGTAGTACAAACATACATATGCTACTGCTCAAAATGTTGGGGTTATCCATGAAATTTTGTGTTTTTCATAAAAATGTAGCCTTTCAGTCATTGCATGACTTTCAAAGTGAAAAGGAAATATTGTCACGATGAGGTTAGAAGAAACAACTTTTACTAAAATAATAATTTTGCACTTGAAACTTTCTTTGAAGAATCGCCATGTAAGAAAACAAAGTAAGAGATATTCTTTTACTTTGTTTTTTGTGTATATGTAGCAGAAACCACTCTACATCCAATATCTTTAATGTATCTGGTGATTTTATCAGACATTGTCGCTGTTCAGACACAAGCCCACAAGTCCATCAAGGTTCTTTTTTCAAGGTTATTGCAAGAAGCTCTCTTACAGGCCACCTCACCTTATCCACCTCACTCAGGGCAGCTGTATTCATGCTTCAAGTCATTTTGGAAACTTAGCACATTGTCACAATATTTAACAACTTTTCATACACCTTTAATAAGACTTTCAAATAAGCACCTGGAAATGCATTAAAGCTGCAGTAAGTGAAAATCTTGAAGAGGATAAAAAACATAGACAACCCTTCTTCTCAGCCCCTTCCACCATTTGAGCATTCACACATGCAGCTGTTTTGTACTATAGACACTCAAAAAGTGTAATTTTTTATTTTTAACTTGGCTTTATGCAGAATCCAAGTCCCATTTTCTTAGATGCAAGGCTTTTGCTTATGCAGTTGGTGTATGTAAGTTGTCAGTACGTTATCTGCCATAGTCCCTACCAGTTGCTACAATAGTTGAGTTGCCTTAATCTGTTCTCATTTGTTTCTCAGGACGGAGAGGGACAAAGCCTCTCCAAGTCCTTATCTCAACATTAGGAATTATGGCTGGATTGAATTTAGGAATGACCAGGTGGTGATAAGCACCTGCAAGATGCACGTGTACAAATTCCCCTTCGATATTCAGAGGTGCAACCTCTCTTTCAAGTCTATCATGCACTCTGGTGAGCCCATAACATCTCTTCTCTCTTTACGTGTGCTGTTCATGGTCTCATAAAGACACACAATCAGATAGTACAACATATACTCCTTATTTCTTGAACTGTTCACAGTTGTGTTTATATTTCACTACAGATGAAGAAATACTGTTATTCTACCAAAAAGACAGTGCCTTGATCTCACGGTGGTCTCGTGAGGTCATGCAGACACAGTACGAGTGGCTGTTTGTCAACATGTCAGTCACCAGCAAAATTGTCAACCATTTTGGCTTCAATCAAACGACAGTTGTTTACACTGTAAGTATTTTTGGAAGCAGCAACACAGAAATGTTGTTTAATTAGCCGGCATTGTCTACTTTAGCCACTTGGTGCCAAGCCATACCATGGTGACATGCGTGTCCACAGCAGGTGAGGGACGTGCCAACCCATGCTGCAGTGGTTTATAGGTTGCAATGTGTTTGTTTCCAAGTTAGTGCTACATAATTAATGGTGAGGTGCTAATAGTGCACCACTAACTTGGCATCAGATAAATCACGAAAAATTTAAATTAAGTTCTTCTGTAATAATTTAAATTGATATAATCTCTGCTCTATGACACGGGGTCTCATTTTTAAAAGAATACATAGGATCAGTACTAGAAGCGTACAAAAACTTCACAAAAGGTGAAAATGGCGTGCACAGTAGAAACCCTGTTTTATTAAAAGTGGTTATGCACACCTGCACTCCTTCCTTCAGTAAATCATAGTCCACCTGGAAATGTGTGCATCTGAATCAGTGCCAATATTTCTTACACTGATGTTGTCCTCTGGGTGTGGTGGTGCAGGCATCAGTATAATGTTCTAATTGACTGATTCATTGCAACTTTCCCAGATAATCACGATGAACACTGATATCGCCCAGCCTGGTGTATCATTTTAAAATTAAACTCTGGTGAAAGTGATTTCTTTGAGTTTTTATGGTGAGCTTGAACGCATCAGCAACAATCCAGCACTCTCCTGTGTTTTGAGGAAACCAAGTAAACTGTACCTTGCTGTCCCATACAGAGGACTATGGAAAGGGATTGCTGCGATCAGTATCACAGTCACTTCCACCCAGCACAGCAGATGAAGCCATGGAGTCCTATCTCTTCCTGGAAGCATACATTTTGAAAAAGTCATGAATTACCATGAGATCTCTGGAGCATTAAGGCAGGGCTGTATTGTGTTAACTGATACCTTGTTTAATTGTTAAAATTTTATTTTTATTTGTAAAGAAAATATATATTTTTTTAAAAATCACAATGATTATGTTTTTATGGTTTAATTTCTAGATCTGTGCAGAGGAAAAAATGTCTAAATGGCTCCTGCACAACTGGTCAGGAAAAACTATCAAAATGGAGGTCCCTGAGGCCCCTGCAGCTGTCAGCTAGACCCACATGGCAGTAAGGCTATTGTAGGTGCAGTAGAAGTGTGTTAGTGTAAGGGCAGTGTTAATGCACTCACTCTCTCACTCACTCACCCACTTTTCCTGTTCTTTCCAGGGTGTTAAAGCAAATGCATCTAGCAACAAATAAATTAAATTAATTAGGATAGATGAAAGGTGGAATGTTTTCAAAATATAATTGAAATAACTTGAGGACATGGCAGGACCAGATTGTATAACATATACATGGAGCCACCATGACATCACCCATTGGTTGGTGAAGTCCCACGGCGAATGCTCGAGTTGAGCATTTTCGCCACTGCCGTCTTGGTGTTTTGAAACCAGATGCGAGGAGCGATGCATGGATCTGACTGTGAAACTGAAGACACTGCACACTCATTGGCTTATAGGAAAATGTTTACTGAGGTCACCGAGCAGGTGTCATGACATGATTCTGATCCCTTATAGAAATATGCTACAGCAATTTCTGTATCAGACAAATCCTCACCTGCTCATGTCCATCCACAGCATGGCTTGGCACAATTACCACTGCCTACAGCCTCTTAATAAAGAACATGTACCTTATGTGCTTTTACAATTGGTGTTTGAATACATTGTCACGGTTAGGTCCATAGGTTTTAGGACAATGATACATTTTTTAATTATTATTGCCTCTGTTCACCACCACATTTGATTTTAAATAAAACAATCAAGATGTGATTGAAGTGCAGGCTTTCAGCTTTAATTCAAGGGGTTTAACAAAAGTATTGCATTAACTGTTTAGGGATTACAGCCATTTTTATACACAGTCCCCCATTTTTAGAGGCTCAAAAAGAATTGGATAAACTAACATAACTTTAAATGTAAGAATTGTTTTTACTACTTGGATGACAATCCTTTGGAATCAATGACTGCCTGAAGTCTAGAATCCATGGACATCACCAAATGCTGTTTCCTCCCTTTAGATGCTCTACTAGGTCTTTACTGTGGCTGTGTTTAGTTGCTACTTGTTTGTGGGTCTCTCTGCCTTAGGTTTTGTATTTAAAAACTGAAAAGCTGCTCTGTTGGGTCGAGATCAGGTGACTGACTTGGCCATTGAAGAATATCCAATTTCTTTGCCTTGAGAAACTCTTGGGTTGCTTTTGCAGCATGAAAATGAATGCAAGCTGAAAGACTGTATTTTGGTCACATATTTGTTGGTTTAAAATCCACTGTGGTGGTGGATAGAGGCAAAATTACAAAAATGTGTCATTTTTTTAAATTTATGTCAAAGTCCAAAAACCTATGACCTAATTGTAATATTTCTTTCTTTCAGCAAAAATCTGTTTGTATTGCTTTTGTACAATCTTGCCTTTGTGGCTACCTCTGAAGAATGTGTATAGTCGCCGCTGCCAAACATATCGGAGTAGGAGGATTAACCATACTGGACAAAATTTTGCAGATTACCATGAAGAGGAGGTCTGTCCTCTACATTGCCAATTTCTTGCTGCCGGTCCTCTTCTTCTTGGGTCTGGACTTGGCCTCCTTCCTTATCTCAGACAGTGGGGGCGAGAAGCTCGGCTTCAAGATCACTGTGCTGCTCGCTGTCACAGTGATGCAGCTTATTCTCAATGAGATTCTGCCCAGTTCTTCAAACAAGATTCCACTTATAGGTAAAGGACTGGACTCTAGCCTTTATTCAGCTGCACATGTGGGGCCAGATTTACTAAGTGGGCCAAATTAGCATAAGGTCCAATTGCACAAATGTGCCAATGGGAGTGGAAAGGTGATGTACTAACAATGAGCTGTTCTTTTTTTAAAAAAAACTGATGCAACCAGTTAGCTCCAGTAATAACCAACACAGTTTACCAAGAGCAGCACAAATTAGCAGGTCAAAACAAGCAGACTAACTAAAATAACACTGTATAAGTAGACAGGTTTTGCATATGTTTTTCTCTCTGGAAACAGTGTGGCAATTCAGATAAATGGGACGCAGCTGAAGATGAATCTGTATGTTTTTGATCCAAGGGCAAACTGTGCTGTTAGAAATTGCTGGGGAATTTGTGAGGTCTTGAAGCTGTTCTCTGGATAAATCTAACAGCTGAGGTGGAGCGCAGGATTCAACCAGACGATGGCTGAATTATTACAAACTGTTCCACTGCATAATCCAGAAATCTGTGGGAGACAGCTGACCTGTTGGATGCTTAAAAAACACAACAGATTATTTACCATCAGATCCCAACCCATGTATTCTTAATGAAGTTACTGTTGTTGGACTCTGCTCACAGCTTTGAACAGTCAATCCGTGCCAATTAAGTGCTCATTTTGATAACACCTCCACTTGTTATCAGAACCAAATAAATTCAGCATTCCTAGCAGCAACGATCAGATTTGCAAAATGTTTTTTTCAGGGTTAAATGTGGTGCAGTTAGCAGTGAATTCCCTTGTGCAAACTTAAGTAAGTTGTGTTTGTATGATTCATCTGAATACTCTCCTCCCAAAATTGTGCACTTTGAAACGGAAACTCATACAAATGCATAAGCAGTAAGGTCAGCTGCAAAAATAACTGTCTCCTTACATTTACAAAACTGATACTATGCCTCTTTAGTAAATCCCAATAGTAGCTTTTTAACTCCAAAATATGGTTTTGCGCTGCTGCAGACCATTAGTAAATCTGGTCCATGGACTCAAAAAGTACTTATTTGGCCACACTAATTATGCTGCCTGCTCTCTTCAGCGATCTACTGCATTGGGATTTTTGCTCTGATGCTGCTCAGCCTCCTGGAGACAATTCTGGTGATGCATCTGATTGAGAAAGACTCTGCAGCCCAGGATAACAAGACAGATGGAGACCAAAGCCTGGCTGAGAATCGTGGGGACAAAAAGGACAAATCCATCTTCCACAGCTGTTTTAGAGGTAATTCTACAAACCTTTAACACCTATGTATACACATACATACAGTATGTCTAGTTATAGTTTTAAATTTTTGACACATTGACAGCTTATTGCACAATGGTTAATTATATAATTTTAATTCCATCCGTCTGTGTGTTTAATATGTCATTGCAGAGATGAGGAAATTCATTCACTGTGCGTCCGCCTATGATGCAGCTGCTAATGAAACACCATCTGTGACCAAAGAGGTTAGAATTAAGTTATGTTTTAAAGGGGTCATTTTTATAAAAAAAAAAACAAAAAAACAAAAAAAAAAAACACTGTATAACAAGTACTGACAGGGATTAGATTTCCATGGAAGAGGTTAATGTAAAGATAAAGGAGAAGATAAGGAAAAATATATTTGTATATTGAAAGAGAAGAAAACTTTTTATATAAATTACAAAGGAAGAAAATGTCTGTAGCATGTAGCAGCAGTTATTGGGCCATGTATGACCTAAAATTGTGTTAATTGCATTTCTACAAAACCACAGGGTAGCAGCAACAAACTGACAGAGGTGTCCTTTGATGTGGAAAAGGTCTCAGATGAGCTGCAGGAGATCGAGAAAAAAATGAATCTACTCAGCAGCAACTGTAAGGAAGAGGACAAGTCTGGCTACTGGACCAGAATAGTTAAAACCATCAACAGGGTTTTCTTAATTTTTTATCTGATAGCAGTCTGCCTGTTTTTAAAAGTGATGTTTTCATTGTGGAGCAATTCTGAAGACTAGCAGCACTAAAATTTAAAAGAAAAAAATCGAATAATCTGTTATACTGTATGTGCTTTATAAGTAATATACACAATGTTTAGTTTTCGAGAGCACAGTGAATGCATTTTAAGTGTAGTGTATTGGAAGTGTAGCTCTTTTACAGCTCATATCAAGTTACATGCTCATCTATGGGAATATAAGGCAATGTAGTTTATGCCTGCTATAAATTCTTCATTTACAATTGTATCCTACTACAACACTGTCAAAATAAACAAAACCTTTTTACTTATCCTTTCTTTGTATTTTTTATGAATGTTTCTTGCACAGCCAACAGGCTGTCTGGAAAATTTGGAGCTTACAGGAGAATCTGTCAAAGATGGTAAAAAAGATCAAAATAAATGGAAATTTGAATATACACTTACTAGCCAGTTCATAAGGTGCATCTGTTCAACTGCACGTTAACACAAATATCTAATCAGCCAAGGTCACACATCAGAGCAGAGTGGCGCAGCGGAAGCGTGCTGGGCCCATAACCCAGAGGTCGATGGATCGAAACCATCCTCTGCTAAGGGCTTTAGGGGCTTCACAGTATAGAAGTTTGCCTAGCAAACAATGTCAGGTTTGACAGGAAGGGCATCTGGTGTAAAAATCTGTGGTCATAAAGACTCTCTGCCAGGGAGCTTTCCTTTCTTGTTGGTTAGGTTTAGACCACTGAACTATTTGGGTTGTGTCCAGAGGAGGGGCATAGAGCAGCATGGAGCCTACCCTAAAATATAATTCCCATTTCTGTTGCCCCCCACCCTCTGGCTTCTTTTATTTATTTATTTATTTTATGTTATTTTATTTTTACTTTTAAAATATGACAACTCTTGAAAAATCATGGAAACGCCCCAGCTGGTTCGTGGTAACCTCTCACCCTCTCAGTATTTTTTAAGTGCGTTGTTTCCGCCGCTGCTGCAGGGGGCGCTGTTTGCTTCAGTGTCTCCGCACTGTCGCTCCATTAGTGACGTGGATTTTCATTGAGGCAGTCAGTGCTGCCAGAAACAGACTCTCCAGCCTCACTGAGCTCTAGTTCTAACTTTTTTTGTTACACATTTACAACCCGGAGCACTCGCTTTCTTTCGTCTTTTTCCACTCTTGAACACAGCTGTCCCGCAGCTGTCGTAACAGGTGAGCAGCTCGTGTAAAATGTTCACATTGCAGGGTTTTCCTGTTGTCTGCTAGTCCAAAAGTCTGTGCAGTAAAAAAAAAAAAAAAACTATGGAAACTGGCTCAGGATCCCCTCATGTCAATGTTTATTCGTCTCTGCGTTGTGTGTTTTCTCACCACAGAGTACAGAATGAGTAAAAACAGCAAAGTGTTGAACCTGAAGGATAAAATCAGTGGGAATGAAGTGGACCTGAGCTTGTGTAACCTCACCGAGGTGCCAGTCAGAGAGCTGGTAAGTTACTCAGTTACTCAGGACATCTTAGCATCTTAGTGTACTGTGGTTTTAGACTCAAGGCTGCCGTGCTGTGGTTTCACACGATCTTATTTCTGTATGTTTCTTGTTTTAAATGCCTGTTAAATATATAATTGCAACTGTGATGAAACTGATTCATATTGTCATGTTTTCCAACAGGCTCTGTTCCCCAAAGCAACTGTTGTGGACTTGTCTTGTAACAATATTATCTCCCTTCCTGTGAGTATTAAACTATCAAATTAAACGTGGGATTTTTATCAAGTCGATGCTCTTCAAATAATTCAGTTTCACCAAGGTTATTTGTTCAGTGAGCTTAAAATTGTTTTGTTTTGTTTTGTTTTTAATTCATTCGTTATCAGAGGAACCATCATTTTGAACTCGTACCTTTTACTCTTGCTTTACTGAAGTGTTTTATTATTTTTTTAGTATTTTAATTTACTCGCACCTTCTGATTCTTGAGGAACCTCTGGGTGCTACAAGTTAAACTACCCTGCACACTTCCCAGTGTTGTGATGAACAAACTGAGAACTTTAAAACTGATGTGTGTCTCTATGACTGGGTTATTTTCCTGCAGCCAGAGTTTTGCAACCTGACCCACTTAGTGAAGGTGGATCTGAGTAAAAACCAGCTGACCAGTCTGCCAGATGAGCTGGGGAACCTGGTGAACCTTCAGCATCTGGACCTGTACAACAACAAGCTGACAACCCTGCCAGTGAGCTTCTCTCAGCTCAGGGTGCGTGTCCACGATACATCTGCATCCACTGTTTATGTTTGCAGTATCAGTGACTGATGCTGTCCAGCTCCCACTCATACATCAGTAAGAAGATGACCAAACTGATCTAGAGATTTGGTCCCATAGAAAACTGTTATAAAACCTCCCAGGACTGTCGCCTGTTGTGTAGTTGGAGTTACAAAAAAAAAAAAGGAGTAAAGCAAGACATTTGTGGATTAAAAACATATTTTTCTTAAAATAACTGACAGATTGACACCACTTTTATACCTGTGTGTTAAATATGAAGTTGCAGCCAGGGGCCTGTCAGCTTAGTTTAGCATAAAGAGCTAAACTCACAGCCAAAGTTGGAGCTACTGTCTGTAAATGGGAATAAATCTCCTAGCACTCAGCTAGAAAGCTAATAAAGGTATTTCTCAACAAGCATACTTTGTTCTTGTGTTAACCTTTGCTGTTGATAACTTATTGTTTTGCTTTGTTTTTTACTTGAAATGTGAGGTTCTCTGGCTCTGTGTGTGTTTGTGCTCAGAGTCTGAAGTGGTTGGATCTGAAGGATAACCCACTGGAGCCCGGCCTGGCCAAGGCAGCAGGAGACTGTCTGGATGAGAAGCAGTGCAAACAGTGTGCCACTAAGGTAACAGAGAGCGCGACGAGTCAACGAGTTCACACATGATCCTAGAATGAAAGCGTCCAAAACTAAGGGTTGTGTTTTTCAGGTTTTGCAGCACACGAGAGCCATTCAGGAGGAGGTCGATCGTGCACGAGAGAAACGACTTTTAAGAGAAAAAGGTGGGCATCTGTGAATCTTTTTACTTGAGCTGAAAAGTAGTTTCAGTGGGAGAGCTCTGTTAAGGAAGCTGAATAGCTGCATCGGGCCCAATAGATCCATGAGGACCATAGCTTTATGTTGGATGATCACAAGTATTTAACAAACACATTTAACATACTCGTTACACATTTATTGAACCAAGCCACAGTCTGGCAGGAAGTGAGTTTGGGCTTTTAGGGAGGGCCACTGTTGTAAAAGAAAGGGGTGCAATGGATGTATAACACAGGATAAAGCTGGAGCATCGTTACAAAACAGAGTGGAGCACATTTATGATTTAATCTTCATTATCTTGTTTTCACAAGCCTTGGAAGTCCAATTATTATAAATACATTTCAGTTCTTAAAGATGCTCAAATCATTTTAAAGGGTAATATTTTGGAGAGGTTTTTGGTGTTTAGACAACTTTTATCATTTTAGAACTTTTAAAAAAGTAATTACTAGGAAAAAAAGTTCTTTTAAAGTAACTATAACTCGCAATGAATGAATGATAACACACGATTCCTGCTGGTAACAGTACACTGTTGCATTAGGTTGAGAGAGCGCTAAATACTGTTTGGTTAAAAACTGGGGTCATGTCCTCTGTTAACTGTCACAGAAAATATCTGTCCTGTCTATCATCTACACAAGCATTAATTAATTTTTTTAATAATAATAATAATGATAATGGATTGGATTTATATAGCACTTTTCAAGATACCCAAAGCACTTTACACTGAACCTGTGCAAAATATTAGAGAATCATGATCTGTTGATGTCAAATGTAACCTGTAAAGTGACTTGTAGCTATAAAAACAAATGCAGTGGAGCACAAAGTTTAGTATTTCTGAGATCTAGGGTAGTAGAAAAATAAAACTGTGAAAAACTTTAAGTAAAGCCACTTTAAACTGCTCATACATACAGTAAAGAGACTCAGTTGTTCTTGACCGCTGCTAATCACACTGATGAACATACATTAGTGAACCTGCATATAAATGTAGCACAGACTATGAAAGGTTTTGAAAATGTTGATTGAATAAAAACATTTATAGGATTATAGAATTATAGAATTAATATCACAGAAGTGCCCGTTAAAAAACATTCTGATAAAAACATGGGACTCGGGAGTCTCGGAGCAGATGTGTCCTGCCAGTTTATGAGCAATTATTGTAAGTTTCTCTGTTTCCCCTACTAAAACATGGTTAAAAGATGCAATGATATAGATTGATTACATGTGTATATCAGCAGAATAAGGCAGCCATTTGGGCTTATGCAGTCTTTCCTAATACAGACAGACGACAGGACAAATCAAACAAGAATAAGAAGAGCAGATGAAAGAAACAAAAAAATATGTACAATAACTATGCTACAACCATGTTTAGTTTGTACAGTATGTTAGGCCTTTCTATTAATATATTGCTCCACCACTGAAACCCATCAAAGGGTTTTTAAAGGTTAGTGTAGATTCTCACGATAATTTTTTTTGTTTTTGTTTTGTTCTGCATCATTTTTTTTAAAAAGTATCATAAAAAACAGACTGAGAGGATCATTGTTAATGAGAGTTTTGCTGCTGCTGTGTAATGAAGAGGATGCAGTTCATCTCACTTATGGACACCAGGAAAAAGCTCCCTGAAATACAATCGCATAATGCCCATGTAAGAATGACTCTATCTAACTGCCTTTTAAAAATCAGAGCTGGAAAGGAAGAGAGAGGCGAAGCAGAGGGAGCGGGAGACCAGAGAGAAGGAGGCTCGCAAACGGGAGAAGGCGGAGGAGAAGGAGAAGAGGAGGAAAGAGTACAACGCTCAGATGGCAGCGCTGGCTGCACAAGAGCAACAGAAGAAGAAGAGTGAGGAGAAGAAGAAAAAGAACGGACAGGCAGCAGGTGGTAAATCTATTAAAATAGAAAACGATGCCTATCTTTAAAGGCTAGTTCATGTTTTGAAGATTTCATTTAGCTCACAACAGGCTTTTTTTAAACGCATGAATTTGTTTTAGCTTTACCCAAAGTGGTCAGAAAACCTTTTGTTTTAGGTTTGAAGAGTCATTGTAACGTCAAACACATGTTTCATTACAACAGATAAAAAGGTCGCCGTGGAATCGAAGCCTAAACCTCGCCGTTCTCTCATTGGCCTGATGTTCAAGCTCCTCCTCCTGCTGCTCGTGGGATTGGCTGGAGTCGCCGCTGCCTGCCGGCTGACCGACCTGCAGAAGGAAGCTTTCTGTGTGCCAATAAGCGCCGCAGTGGATGACGGTCTGTCCTGGGCCAAAGAGCAGCAGGTTGTGGTCAGACAACTGGTGCAAAATCTGTCGTCTGCAGTAAAAGAGTTTCTCGAATCCACACAAACGTCTAAGAACTAAATACTCATGTGCCTCCGTTGAAGCGCAGACCAGCAGGTTTTCCACTGTCACCTGTGAACCGTGGGATTTTTTTTTTTTTTTTTTTTTTTTAATATTGCTTTAA
>VUQI01025453.1:0-16911 GCA_015106735.1 Paratilapia polleni | reverse complement strand
TACCAAAAACATTTTTGACTTTTTTTTTTTTTTTTTTTTTTTTTTTTGCTATTTTTGCTTGAAAAGTTAGTGTGTGGATCAGTTTAAAAATATTTAATCTAATAATTAACTTTCTACTTCAAATTAAAACTCTTTTTGCTAATTGAATTGATCTTTAAAATCAAAAACCAGTGAGGCTCTGATGCAAATCTTCCCACTAATTAAAAGGATCATTTTGCATGTGATAGCCCTTTTGCCCGAAATCCTGCCTACATTTTTCATTTGATGTATTTTTTCCTGCTTCCATACTGTCAGTAGTTTCTGGTTAATTTCTGTCCGGTCTGATGAGAAATAATCAGACTCTTGAAACTTGAGTAATGGTGTGCACACAAAATTTCAAGAGTTTAAAGAGTTGATTTTCATACCGCAGAGGCGAAACCAGCAGCTCTGGTGAAGGAGCTGAAATAGCCAAAATAAAATACTCATGTTTTTGTTGTAAAGTGGGTCTTGCTTGTTGAAACAGTGGTGTGTCATTTTTAAGTGTGGGGCATATAACTTTAACCCTGAATACCTATATCTTGGATTGTTGGTATTGAACTAGCAGCCTAAAAATGTCTCTAAAATCCGCTGGTTTTTGTACAGTTTTGTCCATGCTCAAACACTGTCAGCAGCATTAAATGGCTATGCACTGCAAGAAATATTTGACTGTTGTGTTTTTGTGAGAGAAGAACACCTTGGTGACAGGAAAATGCCTTTAACTGGGTTCGGGTCTAATTTTGTCCCTGCCAATCTAAGTGTGTTTTACCCATATAAAATACACTATAGGTATAGTGTTCAGTATCTGTACTTCTCCAGAGCTTCTGATTATGTCACATGAATGTGACCAACAGGTGGACTTTACCCAGCTGACACAGAATAGTAGCTCAAATTTCACTTATCTTCCAAGTTAAGGCGGAGCTAAGGTGATAAAGATCAAGTCATATGACTGTAAAGCTCCAGAATGGATCTTGTAGTGAAATTTTCAGCTGTTTATAAAGTAAAAAAAGAAACTAAAATCCTCAGTTATGTGTTACGCTTTGATAATAATTGTTAATGTGGTAAAATATATCTTTCTCTGCATTTACAGATGAACTGAGACATTTACCTTAACTCAAAAAACTCACTGCTGTAAGAGCTATGCTCCACAATATAATCACAGACTGGAAATTGCAAATAAATAAATTTGTGGGATGGAAGGTACCCATTTCCCTATTGTCAGTACCACAGCTCCTTTGCAACTGAAATTTGAGACCATAAACCACCCAATATAACCAACAAAGCAATCTGTTTTAGCTGCCTCTGTTCCCATTAGCTTTTTGTCTAATATATCTATTCCGCTTGAGTGAAGTCTGGGAAACCGCAACAAATAAGAAAAAAAGAAAATGGCAGGAAATTGCCTTTAGTGGCAGTTCATGTTTCCCAATTCTCTTCAATATAAGAAATATCAAAGCAAAGTCCCAAAATTTAACTGACAGACAAACTCGGTTAAAGGTTTGGTGTCAAAATTGAAGGGGATATAGTGATCCTTCAACAAAGTAAATACTGTTACAATGATGAAAATGGTTTTTACACTTTCTAAATGAAGTCTAACAAAACACAACTAAAAATCTACAACCATTCAAACAGTTACAGTTTACTTAGATATACAATTAGATCTATAAGCTTTTGGACAATGACACATTTTTGTAATTCTGTCTCTGTACACCACTAGAGTGGACTTAACATCAAACAATCAAGATTAACTGAAGTGCAGGCTTTCAGGTTTGATTCAAGGGGTTTGACAAAAGTGCTGTAAACATGTGTCCCCCATTTTCACAGGCTCGAAATTAAATGAACAATTGACTGACAGTTTCGTGGCCAGGTGAGGCCTGTTCCCTTGTTTTTCCATGACAAACTAAGCAGATAAAATATCTGGACCTGATTTCAACTGCTGAACATGCATTTGGCAACTGCTTACTGGAACTCTGAATATGAGGTCCAAAGTGATGTCAATCCAAGTGAAGGAGACGGTCATTAGGCCGAAAAACCAAAATAAACCTATCAGAGAGACAGCAAAAACTTTAGGAGTGTCTAAATCAAGTTTGGTTCATTCTTAAAAAGAACGAATGCACTGGCCAGCTCAACAACAGCAAAAGGCCTGAAAGACTGAAGTGGATGATGACAGAATTATTTCCATGGTCAAGAAAACTCTCGAGGTAGGTGTATCAAAGACTACAATCAAGTTTTGCAAGTATTTCCATTTGCTTGTATATCGTGGACAAACTCAAATGATGATGGTACTAGATGGAAAAGCAGGAGATCACTGAAGTCATAAAAAATTCATCCTAAAGGAAACAAATGTTTGTACTAAATTTCTCTGTTCAGCAATTAGAGGAAAAGTCAGGCGATCCCCAAGGATTCCTGTGGACCCAAGTGGTGGACCAGCTGACCAACACTGCCATCTACAGAGCTGGAAGATTTTCCAACCAGATGTTACCTACAATTTCCCTCTTAGTTGGAGTACAACTTTACCTGTCTCCATAAATAAGATAGGGTGGCCTAAAAGATGAAATCTGGGCACACACTGTCATAATTCATCTTGGATTCTGTCATCTGGATTTTGTTAGTTGGACATTAAAGCGACAGTGATCATAAAATTTCACATGCTGAATGCCTCTAATAACGATCCGTCTCTGTTGTTGACTGGAAAGGAGGAAAATGATGTTTAAAAGCATGCAGTGTGAAAGCAAATAGCTTTATATACAATAAAGCTTCTGCAGCTGGCATTTAATCTTTACCACTAGCCTTCCGGTTTTCAGCAACAAAATTATGAGACATGTAGAAGACTAATGTCACAATTAGGAGGAATATGAGACAAATATTTGCTGTAATGCACAAGAGAAGTGTACACTACACATTAGGCTTCAGTTTTTAATGGATTTGCATCAGTAAATGGAACAGGCTTTCAATGTCATTTAGACAAACTAAAAAGAAGTGCTTAATTTTCCTGAAAGCTGGAGATTAAATCCTGGTCTCTTCTCTTCTTGGAGTTTAGTACCAAAATGTCAGAATTGGTCAGTGGCAATACTGAACTAAACAGGCACAGTGTTGACTTTTGTCATTTCCTTCCAATTTTAAAGGTAGATATTCTTGAAAATAAGGACACACTAGAGATATTTACTTGATTTATCACAAGGCTTTGTGTTGGCAAATGTTAAGGTTGTGCACAACCCAATTAAAGTCACCCACCTCCACTACGAAACGCCAACCACATCATTCATTTCATTTTACTCTACAATGCTGAACCAATGTAAAAATCACAGTACTATGAAGACTGCAGGAACCTGACCTCTTAGATACACTAACACAAGGCTTTTCTCACACTTCCCCCAACTTTTGAAAGGAAAAAAGAACATTTAGGAAAAAACCTTTTAATAGTGCACTTCAAATTTAGAGGAATAGTTAGACATTTTGACAAGATTTATTCATTTTGCATACTTATCAAAGAAGACTGAAGCCACTTTCATGGATAATAAATATGGACCTGCTGCAAGCAGTGGCCTAGAATGAAGACCAGAAACAGAGGGAAACAGGCTGGCTCTGTCTGAAATCCACTAAAACCACTTATGGAGCACGTGTAAAGCTCAACATTACCACTAAAGGATCTGAGGCCACAGTACATGATCTGATATGTGAAGGTGAAAGTTAGGCGTGATATTCACACCTACACACTTGTTTTTAACAATACTAAAGTCATAAGTTTTTCCCCCACAAAGGCCAAAGCTGTTTGTCTGTCAGCAAGATCACACCAGAAACTACCAAGACGAATTCCATCTAATTTGGTAGAGAGTTGGAGCGTTCCCAAAGGAAAAATCCATTAATTTCTGGTGTGACTTCTTTATTTAAAATAGCAAAATGAGGCACAGCCTTGCAGAAGAATACACTATTTCAAGTGCCCGTCTTATTCTTATTGTTACTGTTTCATTGTTTTTGCTGGTTATCGTTACTTTTCTATACATTTGTCTTTGACTGAACCGGAACTTTTTGCTAACATTTCTTTCAACTTGAATAAATCATTGTATTGCTCACGCTCCACACACCAGTTTTCAGTTTCACATGTCCAAGATTTTCCTCATCCGTGTGGAGAATGATCTGCATCACAGCTGGAAGTCTTTAAAAAGTGAGCGAGTAGCTCAGCACCTCAGTGTGAAAGCAGTTCATGTCTGCTGCTGCAGGCCTGTCTGTAGTCTCTTTCCTTCATGTGGGCCGCATCCTCCAGCAACTTCGTCCGAACGGATTCATCAACCGTCAGCTCGAGGGTCGCTTCTTTGAACACTTTACACTCCGACACCTGCAACAAACAAGAATTACTGTAAAATTTTCAATCAAAACATTCATTTTATGGGACATATCCAGATCCTCACACAATGAGGATCATATTACCTCTTGGAAGTGGAGTTTCTTGAACATGGTGATGCTGACCTGGTTCTCCAGCCCGATTTTTGCTTGAAACTTTCTGACCCCGAGTTTGGCAGCTCCTGATGGAGGAAAGCACACCGATCACCACCACACACTAACTGCTATTTACAGACACAACCAGAGCGTCTTCTACAGTGGCGCCTGCCGCTGTGTGACGTGACTCAAGCTTGGAGGTTTGTGTCGCGTCAGGTGTGCAGAATGATGTGATTACAGCATCTTTTAAATGACTCCAAAGAGTGAAATCATTAATTCAGGAGGTGAAAAAGGCAAAATGTTTCATTTCTACAAAGAAATTCCTAAAAGTAACAAGAAATCTTCAGACAGACTGTATTAGCTGCCTCACCGTAGCACATCATCATGCGTGTCACCTCCTTTCCGATGCCCTTGCCTCTATAACTGGGCTCTGTTAAAAACAAGACACCTCTTCTGTATCAAGGAATGAAAACAGCTGAACAAAAAAACTGCACATATAAAAACAAAGGCACTGGCTACTCTTTTGAAACATTTTTTAAGAACCTGCTATCATGATCTCCAGCTCAGCCAATGATGGGTCTGTCGGGTCAGTCAGGAAGATGTTGACATCTCCCACCATGCACTGCTCCTCCTCCAAACTGGGGTCTGCCCACCGCTGCTTATCCAAGATTATGAACGTGCACTCTGGAAAGTTAACATAAAACAAACACACACACACACACACAGTGAACTTGAAGTTGTGCATGATCTTGGTATTGCAAGCTCTCCTATTTCCATATCCTGTCTAATGAAAGATGCCTCACTGTCGTCATCTTCCCTCCAGCTCTTCTGCATGTCGTACTCCTGTTCCAGGGTCAGCGGCTCTGAAGCGGTCAGCTGCTGCAGCTCAGGAGACGTCATCCACTCGTGATACCTGGATGAAACAGCCAGATGCACAAGTTAAACTCATGCCCAAGGACCAAAGAGTATAATTATTGCTGTTGTAGTTGCTTACATATCTTACTGTGTAGAATTATTGGGGTCCACCTTTAAAATAATGGTAAATTCCAATTTTTAGCAGAACGAGGAGGCTGATTACTTATAACACTAAATTCCCTAAAGGCCAACCTTTTGGTATATTAAAAACAATTTAAATAATGTTCAGAGAAAAATCTATAATTCCAAAACTGTGTATTAATGTTTTTCAGTACAAGTGAGCACATATGATGTGAGAGGCATTTATGAAATTACTGTACAAAAGGCTATAACAACAAAAAAAAGGTGATGGGATGGAGAGGGGATTAAAAGGAGACATGGTGCATGGTGCTGGGCTGTGAGCACAGGTTCCACTAAAGGACGCTGCGACGTTGCCACCCTCATGGAGTCTGTTTCTGATAGTCTGGTCAGAAGCATGCACATAAGTAGCCCGCTGGGGGTCATTCTGTAGGGCTCCGGCAGAGCTCCTCCTCTTCCTCCTCACACAAAGGAGCAGATACTGGTCCTGCTGTTGTCCTTCTACAGCGCGTCTCCTGGTATCTCCTTCACACTCTTGAGACTGTGCTGGGAAGCACAGCAAACCTTCTTGTGATGTCAAGTATGGATGTGCCATCATTGGAGGAGCTGGACTACCTGTGCAACCTGAATGGGCTGCAGGTACCGTCTCGTGCTATCAGCAGCGATAAGGACACGAGCAAAAAGTAAAACTAAAGAAAAGTCAGCCAGGACAGATCAGGAGAGAGCAATGGTCTGTGGCCACCAGCTGCAAACTTTTCAGGGGTTGTCTTGTCGCCTCTCCAGTGCACCTCTTGTCACTTTCATTTGCACCAAAGCAGGTGAAATGGATTCACGGTGGTTTATGCTTCCTAACTGGACAGATTGATAACCCTGAAGTTAAACTGACTTTGCCTTATGCTGTGGTGGTTGAGCGTTCCCTTCATGTTTTTGTGAGCACTATGCATGATGACAGATTTCATATTTAGGACTGGAAAAAAAAAAACTTTAGTCACGTTTAAGCATTGCAGGTAAAATAGTCACACACACAGTGACAAGAAGAGATCAGTAAAGAGCTGGACAGTGATGCTCAGGACTGACTACACTAACAGCTGTTCATGTTACCTGGGCACGTGGTTTACATTGTAAGGAACCAACACGACTCTGTGTCCCTCCAGTAAGGTGTTCTCATTTATCTTCATGGTATAAAACCACATATGAACCTCCTACACGACTGTAAAGAACTTTAACACAGGTTCACGTTTATGTCCATGACGCCAGCTCACACACCACTTCCTCATTCACGTTCTACGGTTCAATCTGCAGCTGCGCACAGCGTCACAAAGGCAGGAGGCGCCACCTGCTGGACGACGTCAGGAAGTGCGAAAGAGAGTAAGTTCAAACTTATCTGATGTGGATATTTTGAAATGTTTCCACACGCCAAACCACACTAACTATGTCTCACAGAAATGACAGTAGACTATAAAAGGGTAAGAAAAAGCAATTTAAAAAAAAGCCAAAGGACTGAGCATCCTCTTCACATTTGGATAAAAGTTCACATAAGTTTCCATTGTGCTAATTAGTAATATATATAAATACATGGAGTGATGATTCATTGAGGATTAACTTTGAACTGGAGGTGCAATTTCCTTCCATGATAGCAAAACTAATTTATTTTCAAAGTATTTGGGAATTTTTTTTTTTTTTAATTCAGAGTAAAGAAGAAAAAAAGTATATGACAGTTTGGTAGGTTGTCTTTTGAAATTTTATGCAGATTCACATATACAAAACATACACAAAATAAAAGAATGTAACAACATAGTTAAAAACATTTAGGCCAGCTTGATACATTATACATGTCTGCCTCTTCCAGCTCTAAAGGTGCAACACACACAGCAGTAGTCCCTCTGGAGTGCACTCAGAGGGGTTTTAGGACGACTAATGAGCAAGAAGAAGAGAATTTCTATTACGAAGTTTGTATTTTGTGTTTGTTTTGTGTTTGGTTGCTCTTATGTGACATGTAGCACATTTAACAATTACAGAAATTAAACTGTAAAAATTTTTTGAGACTAAATCTCTCTTTGGTGACCAGTTATACGGCTAAAATGTGACAGACTCTGTTTTACGAACCAAAAGAGAGACCTTAAAATGATCTGTCATAACTTGAGTCTTATTACCACATTCTGGCCATTTCTATCCACAATCAGAAGTAACAAGATCCTCTGTGATCTATAGTTCCTACATTGGCTCATCTGTTTATTTGAAGTTTCTGTCTTCTTAATTAAGCACTTTTATTTCTTTGTTTTAACATAATACAGAATTCTTGAGGCAGTGATAATTGTTACTAAAACCTGTAGTAACTACTTTTTGACCATTTGAGGGCAGCAAAAGCTCTGGTGTGTCTCCTTGGTGTTGACCTGATGAATTTAAACTCAGTATTCACTCTCTTTGATTTGGTCTGTGTGAACTTCTGAGGAAAATATCTGACTCTTTAGCTGCTGAATGCTGCACAGACTATGGGAGCAGTGACAGTGAACCAAACCAGCAAAGCTGCAGATCATAAAGCTAAACAATGAGCTTTATTCAGTCTTTCTCCTTTGTTGAATTTGGTTGTTTACTGCAGTAATTTGTCTTAACTTTTACAAACGATAGATGATTGTTTAATATTTCTTTTAGCTCACTTTTGGTGTTTGATTGTGTGAATATGGTTTGGGTGTTAAGCAGGCCTGCGCAGTCCGTGCCACAGTTTGACCGGCTCCTGTGCCGTGTTGACCATGTCTATCCAGTGCTGCAGCTGAGGACCCCTGGCGTACATGAAGGGACCCAACACCAGCATTCCCAACTGGACCGAAGGCTCTGAGAGCAAAATAAACTCAGAATCAAAATGAGCTTTCTGCAGATGTAAAATATTTACTTCTCACTAAATTCACCGTGTCTTTAACTTAACCACTACCTTTTTAAATTTTATAAATTCCTACAGAAAGGCTTTCCTAAAAGCACATTTGTTTGCGAAGGACAAATTACAATAAAAGTCAAAAAGCCTTAAAGTATTAAAGAAAAATTAAGAGTACCCCAACAGCATAGATAAAGCATTTCATAACACTGAACTTTATAATCAATAGCACCTCAAGACTGATAAAATCTCATTTAAAGCAGATTATAGCTCTACTAAAAAGAGATATTTTGCATTATTTTTTGATTTAAACACATATCAGAAATAGTCTAGATGACTTGATGATGAGTGGTTAGAAATACCGTACAGACATGATTAAGGGAGCCTGAAAGTTTTTCTAGTTATTCTTGAATTATTTAATAAAATACAGCAGCATCAGACCGAACAATAATTTCATTTTCCCCCAATTCTGACCCCAGCAATACAAACTCCCCATTAAATGCTTTTATAATCTGAAGGGCTTTGAGTACACAAAACTGAGTAGAAAAGTGCTATATAAGTACCAGTCCATTTACCATAATTGCTTGGCGCTCAAATATTTAAATGTTTTTGGGTAAATTTTGCACAATATAGTCCTAAATTTACTGTCAATAAATATGTAGAGTCATTAAGATAATCAAAGCAATTAATAAGTATAAATGTAAATAAGAGGCATGTTCTTAATTTTGTTGGTTTGTCTTAAAAAGGTGCAAATAATCAGTAACATTTTGAGCTCATCTAACATTTTACATCTTTAAGTGAAGCTCTAAGTAGTCTGGAAATGTCAGTTATGGTAAGTGAGTCATTATTATCATTATTATTAGTAGTAGTAGCTGTAGTAGTATTCCAAAGTGAGAAAGACAAATGTCAAAAGAAGTTAAAACTTTAAAATCACAAAGTTGAGTGCTTGATGTTGCCTGGAAACCTTGCATTTTACAACAAAAGCTTTTAATGCTTTTTAACGCCTGCCTTATGAAACAGAATCATTAAAAAAAAAAATGTGCTTACATATTTATAATTTTATTCTAATCTCCAAGCAAAGATATGATCTTTAGATTCAAAGTTCAGTTGGTCAGTCACCTGAGCGGACGTCGTTCGGCTGTTGCAGCTCAAACTTCACACAGGCCTCGTCCAGGTGCTGAGGTCGCAGTTTAAAGGTCATCCTGTAGTTGAAGTAGGGGTCATTTTCACCTTTCACCACACAGCTGCGCTTCATCTTCACCACCTGAGTGTGTATCTGTAAGCTCACCTGGACACACACGCCTGAGAAACACACACACACACACAGATGCTGTATTACCAGACATACCTTTGGTCACGGCCAGATGTGCCTCTTATTTTATTTCCTTTGAAAATATATCACAGTGGATTTGTGCGCTGCACATGTGGAAAAAAGCAAGCTGGTCCACAACCATAAATCACCTCATACCTGTGTCTGTGAGCAGCTGTAGGCCTCGAGCCCTCAAAACCACCACTGAGAGGCGCTGTAGAGACGAGCTGTAGCTGAGAGATATCTGCAAATCCCCGAGCTCTGAACACTGAGAAGCACAACAATCACGAGCTTTCAGCTTTGCACACACATGCAGTGTGTGTGTGTGTGTGTGTGTGTGTGCGCGCGCACCTGTGTGTCTTCCTCGGTTTCGAGGTCTCTCCAGAGCACCCTGCCAGCCTGACCGAGCTCCCCCTCCAGAGGAAACAGCACCCTGCCCACCACATGCCGTTTACCATCCTGTTCCACACTCAGCACACACACACTCAAGGTGCTGTGAGGCACACGCAATCCTGACACCTGAGGAGAAAGCGTACATGCTAAGTTCTCACTAAAAATAAGGAGATTTAATTACAAAATCCAAACTGGATGTAGGGAAAAGTTGCAGATTTAGTTTTTTCCCACATTTACTTGAGCTTTGATCTTTGAGTCAGCCTGTCTCTCTGTTCAGGACCATGGGGACACAAAATTTACTAGATGCGGTTAACTCTGATTTATCACTGGTGGTTCTCACTCTCTGCAAGATGGGAGCAGTACTGTTGCCACACAGGAACCAACCCTCCTCCCAAGATTCTGAGGTCGAGTGTGAATTTGCAAAGATTGCTTTTAAGTTTTGTTGCTCCTGGCTCCCAACAGACTCTTTAAAAATTCCAAGAATGGCATCCTTGGGGCATTTTAGGATCATCTTACTAACAATCTGAGAATTCTCTGTGTCCGTCTGTCCTTCCATCTGTTCTTCACGTCTCTTGGCGGGTGTATTGTGAGTAAGTGCAGTGATGAGTTTGAGGTCGTTTGAATGAGCGGTTCTCATATTTTGGCTAAAAGTGTTTCCCCTGAAATGACTGCTACCTGCTCCACTGTGTGTGTGTTGGGGAGACATTCGTACACACATAGGCTTGTTTACTGGCATGAAATTATTCCCAAGCCTCTTACCCCCTATGTTTATCCATCACGACTAAGTGCCAAACCCTTACCATAAATTTAATCCTAACTTTAAACCTAAAACCAAGTTTTAACCCTCAAACAGGCCTTTGAGGGGGTGTGAAAAAAATGAGAGCCAGACAAAAAGTCATCACTCTGATGGCTCTTAAACTGAGACCTGTTGTCACAAAGCTAGCACAGCAGGTCATCTGCTTCCATCTCACCCTATCCCTAGCATCCTCCTCTGTCACACCAACCCTTCACTACATCCATGAATCTTCTCTGTGGTCTTCCTCTTTTCCTCCTGCCTGGCAGCTCCAGATTCATCATCGTTTATCCAATATATCCACTGTCCCTCCTCTGCACATGTCCAAACCATCTCAGCTTTGCCTCCAAACCGCTCAACCTGAGCTGTCCCTCTGATGTACTCATGTCTAATGTTTATGTTTTTATCTAATTTTAACCATTTATTGCCTTTGGTTTTATGTGACAAATAACTTCAGTCAGTCAGTTCAGTCTGTTTGGATGAGCTACATCAGCTTTAAATAAAGGTTACACAAGTCATATTTCATCTGCTCTTTTATCTCTGAAGTTACAACATGTGTGTCTCAGCAGACATAAACTTCTAGAAACTTTTGCGCCCTCACCTGGAAAACTAAGCAGTCAGTGAACTCCGGGTCTGGACCCGTGCCCCGGGCCTTGGCTTGGCGGGGCCGCCTATCGTCAGGGAGAAGCCTGAGCTCCACCATCGTGACGTTGCCGTGGAAACGTGGAGGGAGGTTGCTGAGGCGGAGCAACGAGACCATGAGCTGTTCGCTGCTGTGTCGATACTCCACAGAGAAGCAGAGGCGGGTGGCCATACCGGGTGGGGGGGCCACCACCTCATTTAGAGGAGGTATGGAGTAGAGACCAGCCAGCACCGTCCCCACTGGGTACCAACCTGATGAAAACAAGGAAATATCATAATTTTGCTCATACTTCATGACATCTACGTATCACAGTGTGGACAGTGTGTAGGTCAGCTGGTCCACCCGAAAACACCAGTCTGCTTTAGACTGAGATATCTTAACCACTATTGAACTGATATTGGATTGAAATTGTTCACATGTTCCCAGATGGATGATGCCAAATGCCTCTGATTCTTCTCTTACATTTCCTCTAGTGCCACTATGAGTTTGATACCAGTGGCGCTCCAAGGGCAGAAAATGGAGGCTAAGGCGGAAGTGCCAAAAACTGCAGTTCCCCTAGAAGCCACTTGAGGCTGGCTCCAAAAGTGAGTCAGTCTCCACAGACTCCCATGTTAAGATGCCCAACTTTACAGCAGACATAAACAGGTTTACAGCCTGGCACAAAAATGGTTTCAGTCTCTATAACTGATTTCCCCCTTCAAATGTACAAGGGGTTACTTTTTTTTTTAAGCCTGCTAGCTGTCTGCTGGGCTTCATCTTTGCTAATCCAAATCCCGAAGCTGGACCTCTCACGTGGTGTTGGAGCATTTTTAATGCACATATCTGACAAAAATGTTGTATGGCTAAATGTATGCAAGAAGTCTGTGCTCCAGTTTTGGTGGGTGAGATTCTAGTGTGTTACTAGTCTGTTACTAATCAGCACGTATCTTTGTCCATGTGATGCACCTGTACAGTCTATAGATGGAGCTTGGTAGCTTTAGCTGATATCTTAGCACTCCAACCTCTCATTCAAATATGGTTCTAGCTTCAAAAAAGCTAAAGATAACATTGTCCAAAATGCTACAATTGAGGCTTTAAAATATGACTTTACAAGGAAGTGGGTATCACAGCAGCTATGTCCATCTAATATATACAGTCTATGGTTTGTTCTGTTTTGGAGTGAAAAACTTGGTACTGTACATTCACGGTCTCGTGAGGATGTTCTGTAGCACGGTACATATTTAGTTAATAACACTGATAAACCAGTAAAATGTCATAATATGGATATCCATAATTTCAAGGTAGATGAAAGCAGGAGTCTCATTTCTACCTTACAAATGTTGATTTTTTTTTTTCCCCAGCTGAAAGATCAGTTGCACCATATGTTGGTTGAAAAAGCCATCTTTGAATTTTTATTGTGTTCAGTTGACTGTTTATAAAAAATAAATCTGTTTCAGTGAATCTCATTAATAATACAAGTGTCATTTTAAATTTATGTTTCCAGTGACTGAAATTGATTTTTAAAATTCAAAGTGGCTGTAACTGTCTTGATTTGCTGTCATATAAAAAGAAGCAAAGACCTACTCCTCACTGAGAGTGACCCACGATGAGCCAGTATGTCCCACTGGGCCTCCGTCTTCATCTCCTCCTCTTCCACTTTCTTCTCCCACTCATTATTTTTCAGATCTCCACAGTTTTGTGTGATGAAGCGAGGAGGCAAGGTGAAAGGGACCTCATTGGGCCTTCCACACATAGAGAGAAAAATACTATTAAACATTGCTCACAAACTCCAAATGATGGATGCTGCATCTTATGTCAAAATATTCTCAGATACAACATGTTGCAAAAAATCTTTCCAATGTTTTGTCATTACCTTAGTCTGGCTTATCTTTTAAACAGCAGCTTTTTAAAAAATTATTATTGTGGTACCATAAAGGGAAAAAAGTGTGGTGCGTTGTTTGCCTTATTCTTGATCTCAAAAAAGCATCTGATAAAAGCTAGAGACAAGATATATTAAATAAAGAGACTTCATATGCAGACTTACAAATATACTAGACAAAGAAAGAATTATGTTGTGAAATGCTTTTTCAGTCTTTTTTTTAAATCCATTCCTCAGTACATCATTTTAATCTCCTAGAAAACCCAAAAATATTCTGAGAGTAGTTTTAGTTGGTTTTAGTCAATGGTGGGATTGGTCATTTGTTTACCAAACACAAATGAACTCACATCATAATTGGTTCAGTTACTGCATTCTCAAGCCAGTGGCTTCAGAACACAAATAGTCTATGCACAACATTATCATCAGTGCCACGATGCCACGACTGACTGAAGCTGACTGAGGCCGGGCTACTGGCATGCTGGATGTTGGCATGCTGGATGCTGGCATGCGTGTCTGAGCTGTTGCAGCAGGCTTGCATGGCCATGAGAGCACATTCTGCGATCTGATTGTTCTTAGTGGAAATCTGACTGGACAGAGGTAATGAGGTGAGGTGCTCCAACCTGTACTTATGCCATTCTTGCAGCAGCACCACGCCCTGCAGCTGTTTCAGCAGGACATGGCCGGCCCACACACTGCCATAGTGCAGGCCTTTCTGGATCAGGAGCATATCCAGACACTTTCTGGCCAGCATTTGTTCCCAATATGTCGCCTACTGAGCACACCTGGGACATTCTGGATTGATGTGTTCGTAAGAGGCAGCCACAACCAATGACCATTGCACAGCTGCAGGCTGCACTCATCCAGGAATGGAGAGCAATTCCTCAACAACAGATCTGGACACTTGTGCAGTCCATGCACAGACAGGTAGCTGCTTGCATCACGTCAAGAGGAGGCCATACCTCATATTAAACATCTTGTATATACATATATTATAGTGTTGGTCTATAACAATAAACAAATTTGCATTTCCTTTGTTGACTAGTATACATTAGCATTGCCCCCCGTATGGTTCTGGTGCTATTGCGCTTACAAAATCTGTCCACAGACAGACTTATAAACACTTACCAAAGTAATCAAAACTGCCTTTGCGGTAGTTCCTGCTACAGAAGGTGTCTCCAGGACCCCATTTTGCTATGATGGCATGTACACACAGATCCTCAAGGGGAAAACAATACCAGCCTAGTGTTATGGCTGGCAACAACCTGCACTCATTTACACTGATACCAATTGCGTGATACATCTGAAAGTCTCAGACTTTCATCCATCCATCCATCCATTTCTTCCGCTTATCCTATTCAGGGTCGCGGGTGGGAGCTGGATCCTATCCCAGCTGCCATAGGGCGAGAGGCAGGGTACACCCTGGACAGGTCGCCAGTCTGTCACAGGGCTTCAGACTTTCATTAATATGTAATATTTTTCCATCTATAAATTAAAATCTTGCAGAAAAGTAAGAAAACATTTATGCATATTTTATGTAAAATGTTTAAAATGTTTACTAACGTGGCCCAGGAGCCCTGAGACACCAGGATCACTGGAGCAGAGCATGCCGGGACTGACGGCACTGTGGAGAGCAGCTCTTGGTACCGACTCTGCCCTTTCTTCCTCCTCTGTAGATAGCACACCATCAGAATCAACAGCAGCAGCAACAGCAGACCCACAGGCAGACCAACAGCCAGCTGTAACATCTGATCTGAACAAAGACATAAACAGGAGGAACAACAAGATCTAATACAGGTGTATTACAGGCAGTAGTTTTAATGTGGTTTCCTGCTCACCAGCCATGAATAAGTAATTTATTTTCAGCTCCAACACTTGAGTAACTTTCCTTGTCCCTTGTCTTTGACTCAGACAGAATGACCGTCCAAAGGTGAAGCTACTGCTTAGCACTCGTTGTTAATGTGAGAGTTTACCATTTGTGACCCTGTAGAGCTGTGAGACTCAGACACATCTGGCTGGTTCCCATGCTGTTACATGCATGGCCGGATTAATCTCCTGTGGCCCCCCTGGGCAGAAGTTTACTGTTGGGCTCCAATGGAGCCTCAAATTAATAGTAAGTTAAATTAAATCACCAAATGCCCAGTAACTAACTTTAGCTTTAGAATTGAATTTATTTGTTAAATGATTGATTTGCAGACATTTTAATGAGTGGTTTCCTGCCATTTTTAAGCAATAATGTCAAAAATCTTCCATCCTCACGAAGGCACATTTTTGCTGGATTTTCTGGTCCTCTTTGATGTTAACTCAAACAGACTGTGTTTTTTTAGGCTGGTCAAATATAATGAAGCAATTTGAATAGGCTAACTAGATTTCAGGGAATAATGATGGCCATATTTCACCATTTTCAACACAAAATCTACTGATTAGTAAAGGAAACATTTCTCAGGAGTGACAATGAATGCAGGGATACAGTGCAATTCTGTTTTCAACTCCACTACAAATGCCCAATATGAACTCAAATAAGGTGTTAAAACTAGATTCTGATGTAGAGTCCTACTAAGAAAGGGTCCCTAATCACTGATACTGTACATCAAAGATACACAATGAATTTTAGATTAACAAAATTACACAGAGAGAAATTACAGTATGTCGAATGAACCTGGGTCTTTCGTGGTCCACCCAAAAGACCCAGTACAGCTAGGAATTAGTAATTGCTGTTTCACTTTGTATCTGCTGGCTTCGAACAAAAAGTGACTTTCTGTCCTTTTATTTTATTTAAAGAATTCTTTCGGGCCTGAAAGATACAATTATTCAGAAAATCAAGGGTAAGACAGCTGGATTAGCAGCTGGACAAAATAAAATCGATTGAAATTTGCTACAAGCTTAACACCAGGTTAAATGGCAGTGTTTCATTGCCACCTGAGTGTAAATTTACAAAAACATAACACCTTATCCAACCTAGGGTTGCAGGGGGCCTCTGTAGTCCGTCCTAGCTGACGTCAGGTGAAAGGCAAGGTACAGTTAGATCCATAAGCTTTTGGACAATGACACAACTTTTGTAATTTTCCCTCTGTACACCACCACAGTTGATTTAAAAAATGAAACAATCAATGTGTGACTGAAGTGCAGATTTTGTGTGACCCAGCTGTCTTAGCTAACTATAGGCCGATCTCTAACCTTCCTTTTATTTCTAAAATTCTTGAAAGAGTAGTTGCAAAACAGCTGACTGATCATCTGCAGAGGAATGGTTTATTTGAAGAGTTTCAGTCAGGCTTCAGAATTCATCACAGCACAGAAACAGCTCTAGTGAAGGTTACTAATGACCTTCTTATGGCCTCTGACAGTGGACTCCTCTCTGTGCTTGTCCTGTTAGACCTCAGTGCAGCATTCGATACCATTGACCACAATATTTTACTGCAGAGATTAGAACATACCTTGGGTATCAAAGGAATTGCATTACAGTGGTTTCAGTCATATTTATCAAATAGACTCCAATTTGTTCATGTAAATGGGGAGTCTTCTTCACACTCTAAAGTTAATTATGGAGTTCCTCAGGGTTCTGTGCTGGGACCAATTCTATTTACATTATACATGCTTCCCTTAGGCA
>VUQI01025452.1:0-15381 GCA_015106735.1 Paratilapia polleni | reverse complement strand
TTTGTGAGGTCAGACACTGATGTTGGACGAGAAGGTCTGGCTCACAGTCTCCGCTCTAATTCATCCCAAAGGTGTTCTGTTGGGTTAAACACTGTTCTTGAGTGAATCTGAAGGTTACATGAAGTTCTGTAGCTATTGACTCTGCAGAAAGTTGGCGACCTCTGCGCACTATGCGCCTCAGCATCCGCTGACCCCGCTCTGTGATTTTATGTGGCCTACCACTTCGTGGCTGAGTTGCTGTCGTTCCCAATCTCTTCCACTTTGTCATACTACCACTAACAGTTGAGTGTGGAATATTTAGTAGGGAGGAAATTACATGACTGGACTTATTGCGCAGGTGTCATCCTATCATGGTACCACGCTGGAATTCACTGAGCTCCTGAGAGCGACCCATTCTTTCACAAATGTTTGTAGAAGCAGTCTGCATGCCTAGGTGCTCGATTTTATACACCTGTGGCCATGGAAGTGATTGGAACACCTGAATTCAATGACTTGAATGGGTGAGTGAATCTTTTTGGCAATATAGTGTATATCAGAGCTCTCAGAAAAGAATTTCCCAGTTGTAGTGGATTTTTAAGTCAAACTGGTGATGATGGTAAGTCTGATGTGAATGTAGCATAATTCATTACATGATCCAGTGTTTGAAGTATCCTCATTAACACCATGTAGTTCTTGAGGTGTTATAATTAGAGAAATCACCTGGTGCGTGAATAGACCGACGACTTGCTGGGACAGAAATTATTCCCTTAGTGAGGAGCAAATTGAGATCCTGCATGGGCACACAAAGACTCTGTTTAATACTCTGAAATATGCTGTGAGTTGCATTGTAAGATTTAATAACAGAGTAAGGTGCATACTATGGACACAAATTGTGTGTGATGTCAGACAAGGACTTTGGTTCTTAATGGCTGTGAAAAGTGGATGAGGACAAGTAGATTTCCTGTCAGTATATCCAGCAGCCTTACCAGTTTCCTCAGGAAATCAAAGGAATATTTGCATCCAGTTAAATATGATGTTATCAGACCAGTCTGTTGATTTTCTGTTGTTCCTGTTTTCAACAATATCTTTATGAATGTTTAAAAAAAACATTATTATCAACAATAAAGCAATCAGAAACCAAACAAAGGAACAGAAAGAAAACAAACAGTTCTTCCTTTGATACATGGCAATCCAATTTCTCTTTTTGCAAGTATAGCAAACAAAATATTCAAATTCACATAAAAAGAAAAAAAACCTTTTTGACCAGTCAAAAGATACAACAAATCAAGTATTGCATGGTCAGCAACAATCATTGTTCAGACTGACTTTCTGTTAGATCCATATGGTTTACAAAGTTCTAAAAGGCTCTCAGAAACTTTTCAAATGTTTAGATTTTTTTGTCCTTCAGTTTATTGTATTCTGTCTAGTGAAAGGTTTATCATTTTTATTATCAAGTGCTTAACATTTGATCTGTGAGTTTTATTTCTAGTGTTTTTGGCTTCTTGGCATTTGAAAAACTAAGGTTTGTAATGTTTGCCGCTT
Organism: Paratilapia polleni; assembly: GCA_015106735.1. Classification (NCBI taxonomy): domain Eukaryota; kingdom Metazoa; phylum Chordata; class Actinopteri; order Cichliformes; family Cichlidae; genus Paratilapia; species Paratilapia polleni. Next base: position 13,860 of record VUQI01025452.1, on the reverse strand, counting down.
TTGATTATATTTGCATCCTTCTGGATACAAACCTGGCTCTAGAGGAATTTCTTTTGAGATAAATTTTTGACATGTCACTCTAAACTCTTTCCAAAATATTGTAATCCTTCTACATGCTGAAATATTGTTCTTTTAACCTCTGTGCATTCAGCACATACTGTATGTCTGGTATATTTTTTATCAGAATTATATAACCCTACATGAGGTTTTTCTTTTTTCTTTAGGCCCCAGCCATGCAGACCAAGAGACCAGTCAGTGAACCCCTGGCAACCACCTGTCGCTATGGAAAAATGAGTACTCCCCGACCGGTTGGTGAGTGTTTGCAGGAGGTTGCCTACTGTCACTAGGTAAAAATGGTTGCAAAGAGGTATATGGTACTGCACAGAAAACCTCCTTGTGATTGCTTTGGTTGCTAGTAGTTGCAACCAAAGCAACTACTAGCACCCTTTTGGTTTCGGTGAAAAGGCACAACTTTTACTTTGAAGGCAAATGCTCTAGGTTTCTGGTTTGTGTCGCACTTTTTCAAGTTTCACTACTGCTCTGTGGTTAGTTAGCGAGTGTTTGCAGGTAAGTTAGTGTCTTCCGTGTAAACTACGGGCAACCACAGCACCCTCTTTGCCACCGATTTCACCTAGCGACAGCAACCTCCAGGAACTGCTCGTCAATCATTTAGGGAAAACACATTTTTCCCTAGCAAGAGGTTGCCAGGGGGTAGCCAACTGGTCTCTAGTCCAGTCTCATAGTGACTGAGGCCTTAGCTAGTGAGTTATCTGCACTGGTGGTTAGTTGTGGCTTACTCCATACAAGAAAGTGATCTTTTCCCTCCATTTTTAACTTCCTCTGTTTAAAGTGTATATATTACTGGCTAACTGTGAGAAGTCTATTTGGAAGTCATTTTCTCCCTCATACTGATCTATCTTCATCCTCTATGAAGATTTATTAGTCATTCCAGCCTCTACCCAACATCATGTTGAGGAGAGGCACTGTGTGTGTGCATAGCAGCAGAGCCGGATGTCTCATTTACCAAAACAAAGCTAAAATACTCAAACTTCCATCTTTTATATCATTTTATTCCATAACAGATAAACTTCATTTTTGCATGGTGATCTGTCAGATGTTCTGTCCACAACGTTTTTTTTTTAAAACAAAACAGAACAAAACAAAAAAACTTGAACAGTGTATCTCTTATGCTGAACTGAACCACAGCTTAGTGATGGTCTGCATGTGATGTCGGCGATTGCTAAGGAAACTGCCGTTTAAAAAAACCCCACAACACTGGATTTTACAGATTTGAGAATGAAGACACTGAAAACCAATTAGGAGAAGATGCAGCTCAGTGTGCAGCTGTCATTCATTATGAGAATACTTCATGAACAATGTCTCCCTATCCAACTTATCTCCTGTCTAGACACACACACGCTTTCACTAAGCACGTTTTTCACACACAGCTGCTCCATCACATTGCTTTTCCTCTCTCTGTGTGCATGTTCAAAGACAAAAACAAAACCTGTCTGTCATCAGGTATGCTGGTTTACAACAGCATTCCTATAACACAACACATACTTTTCTTGAAGTATCAAATAAAACAATTAACGGATTAAACATTGTTATCTGATATGGTATTTTCGTCTCGATCCTGTGTATGGTGAGCAGGGAGGTGACGGTGGCAGTGTGAGTTGGATGAACATTAAAAGCACTAAGAAACACCAAGGACCATGACACTAACAAGGTTGGAAAGGAAGCTCAGAGATTCATATGAGGCAGTTTGTTTGCAAGAAATTCTTATATTCTTATGGATAAGCTTGTGAGTTCACCAGGAAACCTGTCAAGATGAGCAACATGTCGTGTTGTTTGTATTTTAGAAGTTCAGATTCTTATCCATCACACAACACCATCAGGGAGCTGTCTGGTCATTCCAAATTCATTCTGCAGCAGGACGAGTCCAAACATACAGCAATGAGTCCTGGAACACATGGTATGATCCCCCAACATCACTGAGTCTGATTCTGATTATCCAGAGGAACTAGGACATTTTTCTTAGAGTGCAACGAATGGCAGTAGAAATCTCTAAGGTTTCTTAAAACATCTGCAAAACGACCAAAACTACTGGAAGAAAATTGAAAAATATGTCTGTAATTTGGTAAGCTAACTATTTTAAGACACACATATTTAATGGTATAGCTATAATCTGTAATCTGCTTGGAGTCTGAACTGTACTGATCTGTCACGCTTTGGCTGCATGCCAGGAAGCAGTTTATTTGCAGACCTGAAGAGGGGTTTCATTTGCCAAAATGTCAAAACCATTGCTGTTGTCTGACAACAATTTTTATTAGCCTTTTTCAATTTATCTGCATTGGTAAACGTTTGCTGTGTATCAACTTGCATATTTCTGTAGTACAGTATGTACTTGATTACTTCATGAATTTTGACACTGTAAACTTTTCTCAAATCAAAAACAGGAAGTTCTGCACTTGCTGTAGACAGGTCACGCTCCTATAGCTGAAAATCGTAGCCACACTGATGTCACCCATTGGTTAGCAAAGTCCCTGGCTTTAGGGACTTTGCATTTCCCATCTAAGGTTTTTAAAACTGAGAGAAAAAGAGTGGGGATATGCTCATAGGCTAGCAATTTATCTGCTTTATTGTCCTTCTGGACACTGATGGGGACTATAATTTACCAAATTAACATCATGTTGTAGTCAGTAAGACTGACTAGCGACCGAGCCCACGATTTTATATGGAAAGTGTTTACTAAGGTCAAAGAATAAGGAAGACAAGGGTCAGTTTCCCACAGACTTCTATACAACCAGAAGTCTTTTTTTTAGCAAAAGAGGAGGCTTTTCAGAGCTGGAATCGGAGTTTTACATAGTGTATGCTCCCTCCTTTTCCACTACGTAGTCAAGCAAGTGATAACTGTGGGTGACGAATGTGCAGCATATTACACACAGCTTTTTGACCATTGTAAGAACAACATCTGGGTACTCATAGTGCACTTTATGTAGCCATATTTGTCAGTGTAAATGCACTCATGCACCTAAGTGGAAGTAGGAGATTTGAGACACAGCAAATGACTGCCAGACGGAGCTGGAAACATCTACACTTGAAGTCCTAAATACTGGTGTTTCTCGCCAGGGGAAAAGTCAACAGATTCTGTGTTTTGCATAACTACTATAAAGAGATGTAAAATATAACATGAGGGAAAAAAATACTCAATCTCTCTTTGTAAAGATATAGCCTGCAGTTCAGCTAAAGAAGAAAATATTAAGCATCAGCAGTCAAAGATATTCAAATCACGATGGGAGTCTTCAACAATTACAGTCTTTTTGTTTACAGACATGAGGAATTTTTGCATATATTGGCTATTGCTTTAGCAGAACTACAACTTATTTGAACAATTTAGACTCCTGAAGCCTTACATTAAAACTTGTTTGGTGTTCAGTATATATACATGTGAGATTTTATTTTTGGAAAGACCAGAACAAATGTGAGCCCTCCTTTAACATTAATTATAATTTAGCTGTAGCATTATGTTTAGCTGATGGCTGAGTTTACTGAAAGTTCATTCTTTGAGGTTTAGTAGTCAACAGGGAGCTCTCATGAGAAGAGCCATTCTGAGTGCTGCACACCAAATTTCAGTATCATAACCACTGCATATCATTGACCTGTGAAGTAACATATGATAGCACGGAAGTGGTCCGTGGCATATCTGCATATCTGTATTCCACCTCTGGCTACTTTCTGTTCATGTTCAGGCCTCTGATATCTGAGCCCTAATTGCAACTTTGGCAGAAATGGAGAGAAACAGCCAGCCAGCCAGCCAGCCAACCAGTCAGTCAGTCAGCAGGGGGAGCACTGCTTCTCCAAGACACTGATTTATTGGACAATTTCACAGCAGTGTCCGCAGTAATGGGACAGGATAAATGGCTGACCCCTCAGTGACTGAGCTGACTCCTGGAGAAGAGCAGAACTGGCTTGCACTGTGCATGTGTGTGTGTATGTGTGTGTTTGTGTGTTTATTGTGTGTGTGTGTGTGCAGGATGTGTCAGTTGTCCCTCTCTTATGCTCCATGTTTTAGTCTCTTTCTCAGTATGTGTTTTAGGTAGAAGGCTCATCACTTTGTGTGTTTTTATACCTATACCTCCCTCCTTCATCTCTACACTACCTCCTTGAGCATCACCCACCAACACACACACACACACACACACACACGCACGCACGCACGCACGCACACACACACAAATTCTGTATCTCTCGTCATCTTCATCCCTCCTTGACGATCCTATTATGACTAATTGACTCTGTGCCTGTGTCATCCTTTAGCTCCATCTCTGTCCTCTTGCCCTCTGAGATTCTTTTGTATGTGTGTAACCTCTCTTTTTATTTCTCAGTGCACAGTCACTCTGTATGTATCATTACTCCTTCCTCTCTCCCATCTTCTCTTTATCTTTCTCAACTTTCCTCTCTGTATATTGTTTTTGCCCATAGCCCTGCCTAGAGGATGACTTCATTGCATGTGTGTGTTTCTGTTTTTTATGTGACCAGCGTACGTGTGTGTGTGTGTGTGTGTGTGTGTACATTTTTATTCACGATTTGAAAGCTGTGAAAAAACAGAATTACTGTTTGCTTCAGCTGGAGCGCTGCACTAAACACAGAGGCTCCATTGATACAGGTTTTTTTTTTTAAGGCTGGAGCTGTTAGATTAAAGACCCTGATTGAAAGTATTTTCTGCCAGCATTCAATATCTTCAGAAGCTTTATAACCTGGCTTCTTGGCAAGGTGGGGAAGCCTAAAATATTGGGATCATTCAGATACAATTGTAAATCTCCTGCAATGAAACCAGGGGCATTAATATTTCTGCTAAATCTTTCCTTATTTGTCCTCTAGGGTTAAATGTTTATGGAGGTGTTATTGTGCCAGTGGTTGTGCCAGTGCAGTCACAATGCAATTTCTCATAGTGAAAAGGATAGTGTATTTTTTCACTTCTCTTAGCCATCTTTATGGTTTCAACTGGGCCTTGAAACCTTTTTAACTTTCCAAAGTGCAACAACTCCTCAAATCTAAATGGCTATATATGATTTTGTCCCTGTTATCTAACATAACCTAACAGAAGCATCCTTGTGGCAGGAGATATGCTAGCAGCAACCTCCAGGGCCAAAGAAAAAAATGAAGCCAACACAGAAGTACCAAAACTGCAGTTCCTTGAATTGCCACTTGAGGCTGACTTCAAAAGGGAGGCAGTTACTATAGACCTACAGGTTAAAATACCCAACTTTATGGCAGGAAAAATCATCTGTAAACCAGTATAAAGAAACTAGACTCTAAAGTTATGCATTATTGGGTGGGTGGCCTCTTTGAGAGATATACGAGTGCCATCTTATCTTGTTTAGTGTTTGCTTGTACTAAACATAGAATGTATATAAAAGATGGAAATAGGCACTGTGATGTCACCCATTAGTTTAGGCGATTTTGAACCCCCAGTGTTATCGTTTTAGCTGCTGTTATGTTGTGACCATATTTTATGTGAACTGCTATGTTATCAATTAAGGCTAGTAAGCTTGGTTAGCAAGCTGCATGCATAAATTGTATGGGTACACGCAAACACATATCTGCTAATTAATTGAAATGCTCCAAAAGGCACCAACACCACAAACATGGTGAAGAGGTCCAGTTCAGTGACTGGCTACAGCTCCCTGTGTCGGCACACCTGTCAAATGGGAGTCTTTGGGGATTGAGTCGCTTCTTGAGCCAGCCTCAAGTGGCCATTAGAGGAAGTGCAGTTTTTGGCACTTCAGTGTTGGCTTCACTTTTCAGATATTCTAAGGGAACAGTTGTTCGTTTTCTCTAGTACATATATTTTTGTTTTAAGCATAGACACTATAAAACATGGATGTAGCTTCTGGTCAATGAAGCCATTACCTGCATTCTGCCTGAAGACCACCAGATGGTAGTTGCAAAAAGACTTCCGGTCCTATAGAAGTCTATGGGAAAACAGCTTCTGTCTTGACCTTTGGAAACACTTTCCTGCTGAGTTTATGGGCTCAGTCACTCATTTTGAAACATATTGAATAAAAAATTAAGTCAGTTTTGTAAATCTTGGTCATACTATGTTTCAAAATTGAGGATTATCTGTGGTATGAAATCACGTGCTCACTGGCTAACGACTTGTCAATCACAGGTCGTAAGGCAGTGAGTACGCAATTTCACAGTCAGACCTGCCCGTCCTCATCACACCAGGTTTTTTTGCAACCAAGATGGTGAATGGAAAGACTCATCTTGAAACTTCAAAACAGGGCTTCAGAAACCAATGGCAGATGTAGCTCCACCCATCTTTTATACTGTCTGGTTTTATGGTTTGTTTTCTGCTACCCATAATTTAAACCCTGTAAGGTATCAAAAATTTAAGGTTTCAAAAAGGTAGTCCACAAAGTGTGAGATGTCATGGTGGCTACGTCCATTTTTTAATTTGCATGTAGATGGTGAAAATCAGAGTAGAAAAGTAGCTAACTAACCATTTTATGATGACAAAGGTTTGGTTAGGTTAACAGAAAGATCTTAACTTTGGTCCACAAGTCATTATTGCTACAATTAACAAACAGCTGAGGTTATGGCACATTATGGCTTAAAGAAACAGTGTTAACTATTGGTTTAAAACAAGTAGTAAATTGGCTTTATTTGTGAAATAGCAATGCTGGTCCTCATTGTGGCATAAAATTGTATACTTCTGTCTTATTGTTAACCTTAAGTACAAAGTACTTTTTAAGTTCACTTTTCATTCCAGTTTCTCATTTTCTACATCTTGAAATGTCCATTAGCATAACATTTTTGGGAAAGGGGAGATAGATCTGTGGAAACTTTCAGTGGGTATTTTTAAAGAAAATAACTAAGAACTTTTTTTTTTTTTGTATAAAATATTTTTTTTCAATTTCATTTTATTTATATAGCACTCTTTCAAAACAACAGTCACCTCAAGGTGCTCTATCTAGTAAGGTAAAGACCCTACAATATTAGAGAAAGATCCCCTATGAGCAAGACAAAACACAAACAAGGAAAACAATTTTTATTTATTAAACTTTTTGTTAAAGATTATTTCAGAGAAGTCAAAGTCAGATAGATAATGGTCTGAAGTAGAGGGGCCTGTCTCTAGCTTTAAGCAAAGGAAAAGAAGAATTACAACCAATGTTAGTTTTACAAATTGAATGTATTGAGATAAAAAAAACAAACAAAAAAAAAACAGCCAGTCAAAGTTTGGATATGTGTGTCCCAACCTTTGACTGGTACTGTACATAGCAGTCAAATTACATCTAAATTTAGAGAAGGCTAAGTCATTCCTTTTTTCTCACTTGCTGAGCACCAGTGTTATTTTCCTTAGTGCCCACGCCCTAGTACAAACACAGCATGATCTGTTGGTCTCACAGAAAAATCCGTTAAAAATAGTGTGGCATTTTAGAGCCTTGCTCAAAGGTATGAAAGCAGTGAAAATAAAATTTCCATTGGTTTCAAGTTTTTTTTTTTTTTTTTGTTGTTGCTTTTTTAAAAATGGGATCTGATATAAATGAAGGACAGGCAGTGACACAATATTTACCAGTCACATTTTTCCACCTTATGTCTTTCCTTACTTTGCTTTTGCCTCTGATTGACCCACAGACTCAGGTGGAAAATAATAGTTTCCAGTTGACTACTACAATCGTACAGTTACAGACACTGAAAAATATTTGTATTTAGGTTAACATTTCTAAAAGCTTTACTGTACGCTGTTTTCTTTTGTTGTTGTTTTTTTAAGTCAAACTCTGTGTGTCCTGTGCTGTATTTAAATCTGGGTTTTTGACTCTAAACCTGTCTTACACTCTGTGTGCCTTCTAACTTCTGTTTGTCCCCTATTCTACCTCTGTCCCTTTTCCCCTCTATCCCTGTTGGACTGGACCACCTCCGCTTTTCTGAGGAAAAAATGGAACAAGCCACTTTTCAAACCCACACTCAGTCAGGGAGGTAGACACACACACACACACACACACAAATCATCACGTTTTATCTTTTGTCCTACCAGCTAATTGTTATGAAATCCCATTCCCTGCAGCTACGGTGCTGCACACTGTGTTATATGCTGTTAGCATGTGTGTGCGTGTGTGTGTGCATGTCAGCATCTTTGCTTTTGAAAAGGTGAAATGTGGGGAATGGTCTCATCTTGCTGTGACATTCTGGCAACAGATAAACAGGCGTCACATGACCCTGGCAATGCATCCTATATGACCACCAGGGAGCATCAGCCTGGAAGGAGATTGCGACTTCAGGTTTTGCCATCAGCAGTGTGTTGAAGCTGAAAAGGATTCCTAACCTTTGGGAGCCAAACAATGAATTCTAGGCAGTCAGAATAGACAGTCTGATCCAACATGTCTTATACTACACAGCTGCAAATGTCTTTAAGATTCCTTTAAGGGGCTGCAACAGTTTTTTGTTTTGTTTTCCAAAATGCTAAAATGCTAAACCTCATTTTCAACAGTTTTCAAACAATTTTTATCGCATTATCATTTGAAAATCTTATATCTTTGTGCCAAACTTTCAGCACTTTCTTACTTACAAAGGTGCCAGTCACACAGGCATAGGGACTGGTTGGTGACTGCCTGGTAACCCCTGGTCACTAAGAAAAACAGATTATTCCCCGACCAATTCTGAGTGGTTGCTGGAGGTTGCGAGCAGTCACTGCGTAGCAATCAGCTGCTAAAACCCCAGTAACATAGGCCTAGAGACAGGTCAGTGACCCCCCCAGTAACCTAGTAATCGCTAGGGTAAAATGTATATTCCCTGGTTGTGGGAGGTTGCTTGTGAAGTAAAATTGGTCTCAAAGAGGTATATGGTGCTACACCAAAAACCTACTTTCACTTGCTTTGGTTGCTAGCAGTAGTTTGTATGGAAAACACCAACTTATCTGCAAACACTCAACAGCTACTTGGTAAGTGACAGTGAAACAGTGAAGAGTGCAACGAAAACTGGAAATGGAGTGCGTTTGCCTTTAAAGTAAAAGTTGCGCCTTTTGAAACATGTTGGTTTCAACGGTAAGGCACAACTTTTACTTTGAAGGTGAATGTTTCCAGTCTGCATGGCATTTTTTCATGTTTCACTATTGCTTGGTGGTTAGTGTTTTCAGACAAGTCGGTGTCTTCCATGCAAACTACAGCGACGGCAGCAATCTGATAGCAACCAAAGCAATCACAAGGAAGTTTCTGGTGCAGCACCCTCTTGCAGCCAATTTCACACAGCGAGAGTCAGCAACCTAAAGCAGCTGGTGTAGTGGATCATTTTTCTCTAGCGACTAGATGTTGCAGGGGGTTGCTGACTGGTCCCTAGGTCTGTGTGACGCCTAAAACACATTTTCACTGTGATGAACTTTGGATGCATAATGTTAACCAAGGATGGCAGAATGTAAACATAATAAGAGCTTACACACAATGGGAAAAAGTTGGTTGCTAATTAGTAATGAAACAATTACTTGAAATGTGAACAAAAAGTTCCAGGAATGGGCATCTAAAAATGAAATAATGCCTGATTTAAATTAAGCTGATCTTACATTCAAGATCATATTCTGGTGGAGCTTTTTACCATTTTCAGCATGACTGTTATTTTTGGATCACTCCATTGAAGTCATGTTATGTCCCCTTGTATACATGCTGTATCTGTCTCCTCCAGAGTGACAAAATTGTGATGTTGAAAAAATGATAAACATGCTCCTGGTCTTGCCCTCACCTGACACGCTGCCTTCGAGCTTGAATACTGTGGACTCTTCCACTAAAAACTGTTTAAAATTGCTGAATCTCCACATGAAATCTGGGTCAGTTTGAAACAGAAGCTGATGTTTAAGGAAATTTAAGGACTATGGTAAAATCACAGACGTGTAAGGGTAAGTGGTCATAATGGGCCCTAAAGAGAGAAATCTCAAAATCTGTCTGGACTTCAGTGAGAACAACCTTGAATTTTGAGATTGAATAATGGAAATCAGAAATTGACAGTTTCCTCCAATGCAACAGACACAAAGCATATAAAGTGTACCCTTTGAGAAAAGATCAAAGATCAGCCTAAAATTTCTCCTTTAGTCTGGTCAGTACAAAGACGTGCTGCTGATGGAAATGAATCCCTTGTTGACTTTGATTCTGCATTTACATTTACAGTATACTGTGCTTTTCATTTATACCCTATCTTTGTCCTTTGTCCTTTTTTACTATTGTCTTTTTAATGACTAATGCACAGACATTCAACGCAGTTTGTTCGTAGTACATACAAATGCATGTTTGCAGTACAGTGAACTGTGTTATCATTTTGGAAAACACAACCAAGCTTCATGCTGTGAACACAGTGTTTTTCCTGTTTTTGATGTAGTTTCTAATGAATGCTCCATAGACCTAGTGGTTTTATTTTCACTGGCTGTGTATCATCTGAAAACATTTCACTCTTTTGAAGATACTGTCACATTCTGCCAGACAAGTAAGACGTTTTGTGAATGTACTTTCAAACTGGGTTTGTTTTGACTGTTCTGAGAAAAAGTTGCAAGGTTTGGTCATTGGTATCAGTCTTGATTTACTTCCATAAAGCTGCTATTGAATGGGGTCATCTAGTGAGCTACTTGGGCATTTTTTTTCTTGACTGGTCCTATGGTGTTACAAGACTGGTGAAAATTACTTGGAAAAAAAAAAAGAGTCCTTTTTTTTAAATTTAAGTACCCTGTTTTTGCAAGTCTATATAAGTTTAGATCTTTTGAGACAAAATAGCTCAAACATAGCAGTTCACGTCAAATCAAGTCACCGGCTGGTTGACAAAGATGTCTGACAAGGATCAATATTCTACTAAATCTACAGTTTGCTATATTTATTGATGATACCAGCTTGCAACACAAAGATGGCCTTCTCCATGCTACACTCCGCCTTTCTCAGAGCTTTGATCAAAGCTCCCCATGGAATCAGATAGCAGAAAACAACAACAAAAATAAATATGTTTGATTAAAAAAACAGTGCACAATTACTCAAGGCTTTTGTGCATAATGTAGTAAAGAGTAGTTTAGCTTTGAAAGTTAATCATTTATATTTGTATTTGTGTTTTATTTATTTATACAGCAGGGACGATGCATATTAACATTGCTGCATTTAAACAAAATGCAACCGATGCAATGTATATAGGACTTCTAGCCACAGCTATTTTGCAGACCTTGTCCCTTATTAGGCTTTTAAGACACAACATATCAATACAAATATAAACTCAGACAATTACAAACAGCAATAACAATAATAATAGAAACAACAACAACTACTACAAATAAACAGAAACATTCAACCATTAAGAACGACACTCATTTCATGTTTAGGAATTTGGTCATTTTAGATTCCAGTAGAACGTACCACAGGATAACGCTTATTTGGTCCACCTAACATTGCTGCACACACTTTTATGGTCGGACATAATGAATGCCTGCTGTCAGTGATGCCTGGTCTGTTCTGTATAGGTGTCTTGCTGCCTATGGCTTAACATTTGTGCACATCGAAGGTCAGGGAGACTACTGAATGAAGCCATGCCACCAAATATATAGTGGTCCTGACTGAGCTACAAAATCTAACAGATAACAATCCTCTGAGGCACTTTTAAAGCCATGTGACAGTCAGTTGTTTGGTCCACACTGTCAAATTTTGTACAAACTTGGTTAAAGATTAGGTATTATAATAACTTGCATGAGTCTCTAACTTTTCATCATGCACACTTGACATTAATGGTTTTGAGTAAAACAATTGACTGCTGCTGGATAGATATCATTCATGTTGCTCTCATTAATTGTAATGGCATGATAGCCTGCAATCAGGTGGTTGATTCTTTGGTTTATAACCAAACAGTTATCTAAAACAGTTAACTAATGAGATTTCCACCAACCTCTGTTGTAAATATTCTTCAGTGCCAATAACAATTGTTAGCATGCTAGCAGGCTAATCTAGGACTATCAGTGTGGTAATCTGTGGTAATAGTAATGGATTGGTATTGGCTAAAATGAAATTAATAACAGCCTGGCTCTCCTTGACAGAGTGTATGAATGAGAAAAGTTATTTTGGGTGTATGATTGAATGTCAACCTAACATCCAGGTTGGCAAAATACATGTTTCATCTTTCTTACTCTTACAAAGAGCAGTATGCAAAACATTCAGGCAGCAACTATCCATTTTTAGCTGTCAGTAACCATTGGTTTGGCTGGTTAAAACCTCAAACCTCTACTGTGGAACATTATATCTGTTTCTGGAATTCAGCAATATCAGTTTCAAGAGTCTGAAACTCCCAAACAAACTTCTTTCATATCAGTTGTTTAATGCTACAGTCACACTAGGGAAAACTGTGGTTTGAGACCACGGCATGACCATACCTATTGTGACCGTGTGAAAGAAACTTGCAGTCTCAGTGCCTTTAAAAATGGTTGCTTCAAAGATGAGGACCAGGTCTACGACTACTTGGAGTCAGTTGCCATTTTCAAAGCAACTTTGGTGCATCTAGACAGTGATAAAACAGCAATAAGATGGAGTCAGTCTGCTATCAGTCTGCAATTGAATAGGGTCAAGTTGGCAATTACTATACATGCAGTCTGTGATATAATATCACAGACTGCATAATATGGTATATTATAATATCAAAAATTGCAATTCTGTTGCCGTGTACATACACAGAATTTCACATTAAACAGAAATTCCCATTCACTACTTACAGTGCATCCAGAAAGTATTCACAGCTCTTCACTTGTTCCACATTTTGTCATGTTACAGTCTTATTCCAAAATGGATTAAATTCATGTTTCACCTCAAAATTCTACACATAATACCACATAATGACAAAGTGAAAAAAGTTTTCTTGAAATAAAAAATATTTATTTAATAATAATAATAATTATTTAATAAATACAACAAAAAATAAAAAACAAAAATATAACATGTACATAAGTATTCACAGCCTTTGCTTAATACTTTGTGGAAGCACCTTTGGCAGCAATTACAGCCTCAAGTCTTTTTGAGTATGATGCAACAAGCTTGGAACACCCGTTTCTGGGCAGTTTCTCCCATTCTTCTTTGCAGAACCTCTCAAGCTCCATCTGGTTGGATGGGGAGCATAGGTGTACAGCCATTTTCAGATCTCTCCAGAGATGTTCAATCGGGTTCAAGTCTGGGCTCTGGCTGGGCCACTCAAGGACATTCACAGAGTGGTCCCGAAGCCACTCCTTTGTTATCTTGGCTGTGTGCTTAGGGTTGTTGTCCTGTTGAAAGATGAACCTTCGCCCCAGTCCGAGGTCCAGAGCGCTCTGGAGCAGGTTATCATCAAGGATGTCTCTGTACATTGCTGTATTCATCGTTCCCTCGACCCTGACTCGTCTCCCAGTACCTGCTGCTGAAAAGCATCCCCACAGCATGATGCTGCCACCACCTGCTTCTCTGTAGGTATGGTATTGGCCAGGTGATGAGCGGTGCCTGGTTTCCTCCAGACATGATGCTTGGCATTCAGGCCAAAGAGTTTAATCTGTGTTTCATCAGACCAGAGAATTTTGTTTCTCGTGGTCTGAGAGTCCTTCGGGTGCCTTTTGGAAAACTCTAGGCGGGGTGCCATGTGCGTTTTACCGAATAGTGGTTTCCGTCTGACCACTCTACCACACAGGCCTGCTGATTGGTGGAGTGCTGCAGAAATGGTTGTCCTTCTGGAAGGGTCTCCTCTCTCCACAGAGCAATGCTGGAGCTCTGTCAGACCAGGTTCTTGGTCACCTCCCTGACTAAGGCCCTTCTATCCCGATCGCTCAGATTGGCTGGGCGGCCAGTTCTAGGAAGAGTCCCGGTGGTTCCACACTTCTTCCATTTACGG
>VUQI01025450.1:0-23532 GCA_015106735.1 Paratilapia polleni | reverse complement strand
GGCAGGATGGATCCATGCTTTCATGCTTTTTACACCAAATTCTGACCCTACCATCTGAATGTTGCAGCAGACATTGAGACTCATCAGACCAGGCAACATTTTTCCAATCTTCTGTTGTCCAGTGTTGGTGAGTCTGTGTGAATTGTAGCCTCAGTTTCCTGTTCTTAGCTGACAGGAGCCACTCAGTGTGGTCTTCTGCTGCTGTAGCCCATCTGCTTCAAGGTTTGATGTGTTGTGCATTCAGAGATGCTCTTCTGCATACTTTGGTTGTAACGAGTGGTTATTTGAGTTACTGTTGCCTTCCTATCAGCTTGAAGCAGTCTGGCCATTCTCCTCTGACCTCTGACATCAACAAGGCATTTTCACCCAGAGAACTGCTGCTCACTGCTACCATCAAAGTCACTTAAATCACCTTTCCTCCACATTCTGATGCTCGGTTGAAACTTCAGCAGGTTGTCTTGACCATGTCTACATGCCTAAATGTGCTGAGTTGCTGCCATGTGATTGGCTGATTAGATATTGTGATTAATGAGCAGTTAGACAGGTGTACCTAATAAAGTGGCAGGATAGTATATATTTAAGTGGAACACTACTATTTTTATGACGTACTGGTGGTGGCAAAAAGAAAATAATCTAACCCACTGTATCTCCAGCAGAGGGCTATTGTGTGACTTCAGAGGTGTGTGTGTTTGATGCCACACAGGAGCAGAGAGCATTATGTCTGTATGGTAAACACCATTCATGGGTTTTCCCCCGTACAGTTGGTGCAGTGATGGATGGAGCAGCGAGGCTGATAGTGGCTGAAAGGTAAAAGTGTATCCAGTATTAAGGGCTGGATGAGGGGCGTAGTGCATCCACCAACCGCTGTTTCAGTCATTTGTAACACATTTAATGCTGATTCAGCACTCCTGAGCTTCAGACTTCAGATTTTTTTATTTTTTTTAAAACCCCCATCACATGTTGCTGCTGGAGCTCATGTGATTTGTGGATCCTCCTCTCAGGAGGGAAACATGAGCTGAATGAGGAGATGAGTATCCTTCTCCACCCAGGGTTTATATGTGTGTCTACTGAAGGGAAAAAAAAAAAGGATTTTGACTAGCAATAGTCAAGATTTATGAGATTATTTCTTGTCTTAAACTGACAAAAGTTACAAGCTAATGAGCTACCACCACTTACCAGCAGTTAATAAAATCAAAAGAAGTAGAAAATCTTATAAACTATCAGACCTTGAAACGATAAAACATTTTGTGATGCAGATGTGATAAGATCTGACAAGCCAGACCACAACAGCTGTGAAAAATGAGTTTCACACAAACACAAGCGACAACCTACGTGGCCAAAAAATTAAGTTAATGAGGAAGTGCCAAAAACCGCAGTTCTTCTAGTGGCCACTTGAGGCTGGTTCCAAAAGTGAGTCAATTCCCATAGACTCCCATGTTAAAATCTCCAACTTTACAACAGAAATAAACATGTTTATAACCTGCTGCACAAAATGATTTTGGACTCTATAGGTAGTTTCCACCTTCATAACAACTATATTGCTGGTGATTGTGTTTTATAAGTCATCCATTTGGATTTTGCTAAGGCTTAAAGTTATCTCATTTGGACTGTAGCACATGGCTGTCTGCTTCACCTCCACTAACTGGAGTCACTGAATTGGACCTCTGGATCGTGTTTGTGCTGTTGGTGCATTTTGGAGCATTTTTAATGACAAATAATACACTATATGGGTAAAAGTATTGGGCCACACCTCTTTGGATTCAGGTCCACAGGTGTATAAAATCAAGCACCTAGCTATGCAGTCTGCCTTTACAAACATTTGTGAAAGAATGGGTCGAGCTCATTGAATTTGAGTGTGCAACAAGCCAGCTAGTAAAATTTCTTCCCTCCCAGATATTCCACAATCAGCTGTAAGTGGTATTACTGCAACTGGAAGCATTTAGAAACCACAGAGACCACGTAAAGTTACAGAGTGGGGTCGCTGAGTGCTCAGGCGCAAATTGCGTAAAAGTCCTGCTCTGCTGGCTCAATAACTGCAGAGCTCCAAACCTCCTCTGGCATTAACATCAGCACAAAAACTGTGCACCAGGAGCTTCATAGCATGTGTTTCCATGGCCGAGCAGCTCCTGTGGGTGTAATGTGTAGGTGACCCACTACTTTTGTTCATTTAGTGTATGTCTCTGTGGTACAACCCATCCAAGAAGTTTGTGCCTCAGTTTTTTGTGAATTCTAGTATTTCATTTGTCTGTTGGCGCTAATTAGTAATCTTTAATTTCCCAATTTCCAGTCATAGTGATTTTGTCATGTGTTTCGTGTACAAGTATAATAACTAATGTAAGATTGACAGTGAAATGTTGTTTTAATTTTAATCTTTCTGATTTTTGTGTTGCTTTTATTTCAGATGTCTGTTGTTAATATATATTTTACCACCATCTTTCCTTACTCAGTATTTTTTGCCTTTTCTCTATTATCTTCTTGTATTTATTTATTTATGTAACAGGGACTAAACATATAGACAATCATGGAAAATGCAACCAGCAACATCTAATTTGCAGACCTTGTACCTAAATAGTTTTCAAACAAAGTCCTTTTGTTAAAGATGTTAAGAAGTTTTTGGATTACATTTTTTTTTCTTCTCAAATCTTCTTCCAAGTTTGTAAAAACAAACCTAAAATCTGAGACATATCACTTTCTGAAATAACCAATGGGAAAATGGCACAGTTTTATTAAAGCACTTTGTTATAGATATGAGAATAATGTGTGAAAAACATCCCAGATTATTAACTTAATGCCCATTTCTGAGAAGAATTACCTCCTGAGCCGGACGAGTAATCACACTAACATTGTCGCGTTGTGTTGCGGCGCCCCAGTGTTAATCATGTGCATCATCAAACCCGCGGCTCCTCTGAGAGCCAATCAGGTATCAGATTGCTTTGGGAGCAAAGAAAACAAGGCTGAGAAAGCGAGGTGTCTGGCCGTGGCGCCCGGCCTCATCTGTCTTCTTCTCGGTAGGGGGGGCTGCCTGACCCTTAACCCCCGCAGGGAGCCGCAGCATCCATCACGACATGTTAGGTAATGTGGTTAACTACCTCCTTTCCCTGTCAGGACCTGCAGGAGCTGCTGCTGCAGGGGACTGTGGGGTCTGTTTGTCTCCAGGTAGACAATCTTTCTTGCTGCCGGGTATGACAAAGACATCGGGTCGTTATAAAGTGATCTACAGGAGTCGCAGGTGAAAAATGAGTCTCTTCCATCATCGGGTGCTTTGCCAGTTTAGATGTTTTATCCTCCCTCTGAGTGTCTTGAGCTGCTGCTGTCGTCCAATGTGTTAAATGGTCTGTCAGGTCTTTGTGAGAGGGAAAGCATACAGGATGAAAAACCTGTCCTGGAAAATGATTTGTGACTTTGTGGTTGCACATTTAAAATTTTCAAATTGGTTAAATCTTAAAGAAAAAAAAAATCTGTTCACAACAAAAACTGAACTCACAATCTAGTTACTGTCTAAAACTACTGAATGATAAAATCTGCCCTGAGTTAAGCTTCGAGTATTTTTTATTTTTTTATTATTGTCGCACCCAGACAGAAACATTTTACCAGCTGCAATCATTTAGCTTTTTGATAACATGGAAGACTTAAAGATTTTCAATTTACCTAATGATAAAATCCAAGTAATAGATGTTTAACCACAGACTGTATATTAAAGATGGATGTAGCCATCGTGGCTTTACTCGATGGTTTGTGAAATCACATTTTGAAGTCTTGAACTGAGTGTTTTTGGCATCACAAGCTTGTTTTTTTGAAAACCGACTTCATGACCGAGACACTGCGCGTTCATACAGTAGTGACTTGTCAGTCACAAGAAGGGGCTACTCTGAAACATACCATGCTTTATTGTCTGTTTTCTATAATTGTCTAAATTAAATTAACCAGAAAAAAACTTTGCAATTTAAGAAAAAAAAAAGGCAAATTTCTCAGATGATTTGTTTTAATCAAAATGAGTTTGTAGTCTGTTGTTGTCTGCCTTAATGATATGATTGGAAAGAGGCATTGTTCGTGTTCTTACAACATTTCTTCTGAGTTATTGACCCCACAAGTTCAAGGGTGAATTTCTTGCCAACTTAACCTTAAAACGTGAAGCAATATCAGTCCTGGACTAAAGAAAATAATTAGGTAGAGTTTTTTCTCATAAATTTTGCCTTTTTTGCATAAATTTGCTTTTTTTTTCTTTGAAAAGTCGCCATTTTTTCTGGTACATTTACCAGTTATTTTCTGGTAAATTTGCCATTTTCCAATGTAAATTTGCCATTGTCTCTCATACATTTTGCCTTTTGTTCTTGTAAATTTGCCCAAAAAAAAAAATCTCATAAATTTGTCATTTTTTTCTCATAAATTTGCCATTTTTTCATGTAAATTTTTTATTTTCTTTAAAAAATGAAAAATTTTTTCTTGTAAGTTTGCTAGTTATTTTCATGTAAATGTGCCAGTTTTTATCTCATAAATTGCCTTTTTTTTTTTAAATTGCCAGTTGTTTTCTCTTAAATTTGCTGGGTTTTTTTTGTTTTTTTTTAAAGAATGTCCATTCTTTCCTTTTAAATTTACAATTTTTTTCACATAAATTTGCCAGGTCTTTTCTCATAGATTTGGCATTTTTTTCAAATTAATTTGACATTTTTTTCTTACATATTTTGGCATTGTTTTCTTGTAAATTTTCCAGTTCTTTTCTTAGAAAATGACAATTTTTTTCTTTTAACTTTGCTAGTTATTTTCTTGTGCCAATGTGCCAGTTTTTAATCTCATAAAATTGCCATTTTTTGTGGAAATTTGCCAGTAGTTTTCTTGTAAATTTGCAAGTGAATTCTCCTATTTTTTCTCAGTTTTAAATTTGATTTATGAAAGAACTATACATGTTCTTGTAAATTTTTCGTAAAGATGCTACAACCATTTTTGATATGCAGTCAGTGGTTTTAATGAAAGACCAGATTCTATTTTGACCTCTACAAACATTTATCAAGTTGAAAATGTGAGAAATTTGCTTTCTAACTACATTTACAAAGGTAGAGCATACATGAATAGGATGGTGAGATTCGGTTTGACCCCTACATGAGCCAGTTAAATTTTTTGAATAAAGTTAAACTGTCTTTTTGCAAAACTTGTGACCGCATGTCACACTCAGGTCACATGATAACAGGTGGTCATGTGGAGTAAGTTGGGAAATGGTAGCTTCAACAGGGAAAACTTTGATATGACAGGAAATAAGGAAAAGCTGAATTTTTCCCTGACTGGAAATCTTTTGAGACCAGGTTTTCACTCATGGTGACTCAGATTATCAGGTTATTGCAGCTCGATATCAAGAAGGACAAAGATGACATATTGTCACCCAGTTCTGAGGGCTGTCCTCTAACTGGGAGTATTTCTGCTCATTCAGCTCATCTGTACAGATAAGGCTTGTGCAACTTATGGCACCAAGAGCAAACAGGAAAGGTCATTTCAGGCTAAACTAAATTGTCTTTTTCAACAACATACACACACACACAAAAATGTTTGCACTCACTGTTTTTGGTTTCACTTTTGCCTTCACTCGATGTTTGCTTAGGTGACAAATCATAACTAGATCTGTAGTTGTCAGTGAGCAGTTATCCAGCTGAAGTGATCTCAGTGATATTTTTCCCAGATAAATGTATCTGCAGTGTGATGCTACTGTATGCACAAAGGACTTTAAATTGATTGTGTGCAGTTTCAGTGGCTTAGCATCTGGTGCTCGTGATAATCCCCCTTCTGTCCTGCATCAGTCGCACGTATTGATGAAGCACTCAGGGCTGTAGTACTACATTTACTCGGCACATTAGCCCATTACAGTTATGGGCAGGCGAGTAAGTAGAGACTCTTTACCTGAAGAGGGATCATTTGTGTGGAGAGAAGCATGCAATCGCTTGCTGTTAAGTAGCACGTGGAAACACAGGCTCAAATATTTATATTGATGTGGTGATGGATAACCACACACATATACTTAAATAAAGTAAATTACCCTTTTAGTTTACTTAAATGGAGGTTAAAGAAGTTTAAAGCTTTGAGTGGTTAGAGGCTGTTGATAAAATGATAAAATCTTCACTGATTTGACAGGATGTTAACAGTTGTCACTACGCCTAATAATAATGTTAACACTTTTACTCTTTGTACAATTTACAGTATTTATTTGCAATATTTCCATGTGGCCTTTCACATCAAAGATTAGACAGGACAAGCTATATTTTATGTGTGCAGTTAAATGTCACAGTTAAACACCACAAGCATATCACTTATAGCTTAGGTAATGTATGTAGCTCAATGAAATAAAATACAATATCACAAAACAAATATCTTTATAACGTAAAAATTAATCTGGAATCAAAATAACTACAACAAAGTAAAATAAATATACATTTAAATAAAAATATTAAGTAATAATAGCATAAAATATTAGTAAAATATTTCTGAATCAATAAATCAAAAACAGACTTCCTGTATCTGTCTTTGAAATGGCTCAGTCACACTAGAGTAAAAATAGGACGGCAACCTCCTTGTGACTGGTAAAAATCGGTTGCCCGGTGATTGCATTGAATTTCTTTGCATTTGGCGAGTAGTCGCGGTGACCAACTGGTCGCCCAGAGGTTGAGCGTGCAACACCCTCAACCTCTGGGTAACTACTTTTGATTGCAAGGCGCCTAGTGGGAGGCAACCTGTCTCCAAACAATTGCCATCCGACTTGGACTGAATGCAATTATTTTCAGACAGATTGGCGAAGGTTTGCAAATAATTGCCGTCAGGGGCCAGGTCTGCGACCACTCGCAATCAGCTGCCATCTTCAAAGCAATGAAACGGCGATAAGTCAGTCTGCTTTCACTTTGCGATTGAAGGGGGTGAAGTTACATGCAATCAGTGTGTGTTATTATGGAAAGTAACTATTATAAATTGACAAAAAAAAAAATGCAAATCTGTTGCTGTCTGTTACAAATTTGTTGCCATCTACATAGTAACATAAAACAGAAATTCATATTAACTGCTTACATTCAGAGTCCAGCCAGAACCTGACAGATCTGAAACAGAAATTCCTCCACAAATAGTTACAAAGTTGCTGCAGGACAGTGATTTAACTGAAAATGACATAGGCGCTCAGCAACCTTGTTTTTATATAGGAATATCACCAGAATGCAACCAATTGGCAATGCTCACTGGCACAAACTGACCCAGACTGATTGCAAAGTGTTAGCAATTTGTCTGAGTTTATAAATTAGTCTGCAATTATTCACAAACCTTTGCTAAGCTGTCTGAGGTGATTGCAGTCAGTCTGCAATTGTTTGGAGACAGGTTGTCAGGTTGTCTCCTGTGCAATCGACTTGCAATCAAAAGTAACAAGCAGTTGGTCGCCGCAACTACTTGCAATCGGTCGCTAAATGTGAAAAAATTCAATGCAATCACCGGGCAACCACCACGTTTCCTAGTTGGAAGGAGGCTGTTGTCCTATTTTTATTCTAGTGTGACTGAGCCATTATTTAATAAGTAAAAGTAGCAATTGAGACCATAAACTTGTTAGAAAATTGTTGACTGATGTATTAAATGATGTAAGAAGTAGGGTTTTTTTCCCATAGACTTCTATACAACTGGGTTTCTTGAAACGCCTCCTGCTGGCTTTTAGAAAGAATGCAGTTTTAAGGCACAGCAGCATTGTCTTCACTTTTTAGACCCTGCAGCTGTCCATCTTTAATATACAGGCTGTGGTTTTAGTGAAAGAAATGAATTGGCCTCTTCAAACATTTGCCATCATATTATTTTTATAGGTTTCCATTATTTTCTGTTTGGACATTCCAAAAGTAGCATGTCACTCGGCCTCACTGTGTACTGTATCTTTAAAAAAAAGTTGAAAATAAGACTGAAATCCTGTTAATACCTATAATTTTCACTTATACAACGAACATGGGCAGAAAAGTGAGACTCAGCTTGACCTCTGCATGACCCAGTTTAATTTTCTGAGCAGCGTCTTCTCAATGGTAACAGGTAATTTTTCTGCGGTGTTCCTCTTCCTCCAAATAGATACATCCGCTGTTCTGACCTTTTCAAATATTAAACACCATCATCTTCGCGTAGATTTCTATAAATTGCCATTTTGATGTATGGTTATGTGCACTCAGGGGCGTCTTGTGCTGAAATGTTGTGGAAACACATTCAGTCAGGGGACTCTTTTCTGTTTGTTGTGTCAATAAACAGGCACCTAAGGCCCTTCAGGAGTCTGACGAACACTACTTGATCTGTGGTGCGAAGACCATTAGGGCCAGGTATATTGATGGCGCCGCACCACCGCGGCACAGCTCTCCTAGCGTGAGGCAGCATCCATGCCGAGAGGACACTTGTTCACTGTGTGTTTCCAATCACTCGCAGGCCGTGCCGAGATGCCTAATGGCCTCGCGCTCGGCCTCACGGCGCATGCGCTCCCCACCAGCCTCCGTCCCATTGGGTGCAGTTCGGCGGCTCGGGGCAGATGGGATACAGTCGCCGGGAACAGAGAAAGAGGGGGAGGATTTGAAGGGGAGAGCGAGGGCGAGTGTGTGTGCTGCCTCTGCCCATCCGTGCATTCGACATGCCATCCAGAGACCCCCTTTTGCGAACTGCCCACACTTCATTAGGATGCCAGGATAATGGCCAACAAGCACGCGCCGTGACACCCCATTTCCTGTGCACTGAGCTCTCCAACCACGACAGATGTCGACAGTGCCACCACCGCCGCCGCCGACGCCACTACCAGGGGCCCCTCCACTTCCTGTCTGCTTGGCCGCGTCACCGTCCCACCGCCAGGGAAGTCGGGGCAGCCGGGACAGTCACAGACACGAAAAAAGTGCACTGCTGCCAGCACTTAATGCGAGGGAGATGCTGTGTGTCGCTTTTTGTTTTGTTTTACCAGATAGTTTTCGAATCTCCCTTTTGGAGTTAATAGCTGATTTACTATTCATGCGCCTGGGATTACAACACAGCAAAGGATCATTATGTTTCGCTCCCCGTCTCACCGCCGCCGCCGCCCCTCCAAAATCCAAATGATGTATCTGTAGACAAAACATAAACAGATGTTTCAGTGGCTGTTAGGTGTCCTCACCGGGGATTGTAGATGGGGGGGGGGCAATCATTCGACATGTGTGGGGACAATGCCGTTTTAAAAGGTGTTATTATGGTTTTGTGGTGTGAGCGCTGGTAATAACGGCGGGGTCGGGTTTAGAGTGCTGTCACATCAGGAGAGGGAGCAGGGGCCGCGGACCGAGGCTAATGGAGGCAAAACAACCTCCAGCTCCTGCCCCTGCTGTCCAAAAATCGGCTTTTAGAGGGAAAACACAGGCCACCTCTCGGCGCTCGCGCAACACGATACATCAATACGAGAGGCAATTTAACCCCCTCATTTGAATACGCAGCCTCAAAATAAATAAATAAATAAACCAACCTCCCTTCTTCCTCCTCCCTCCTCCTCAGAGTTTTGAACCCCAACCAGATTTCAGGAGCACGGGGGGAGGAAATTGTTGTACATTTCCTGACAAATTGAGTTAAACGGACATTAAGTAGGGCTTTAAGAAAACAAATGGTCGTCTTTATCACAGGTGGACACTGATGGCTTAATGGGGGCCTGTGAGCTGATCGTATCACCGCCTAATGGCTTGACAGGATGCATTAAGGTTTTTGTGTAAAGAACCGGCGAGCGGGGGCCAGGCGGGATGGCGAAAATGCAGACCTGTCAAGTGCTGCGTGTGTGTCCCCCCCATCCTTTATTTGTGTGTGTGTGTGTGTGTGTGTGTGTGTGTGTGTGTGTGTGTGTGCAGGGAAGCAGATGTTTGTGTATATACGGTGGAAGGAGGACGGCAGCAGATGCCTGTACCGGTGCCAAGGTTCGGGATTGTACAGACGGTACATGTTCAGCGAGAGAAAGCTGCCCTCCCTCTGCCATAGGTGGCTCCCACAGCTGAACACCCCCTCCACCCAGCCATCCTCCTCCTTCTGCTTAACCACCGCACAGTCCGACCCCTTTTATTTATTCATCTATTTGTTGAATTATTTACTCATTCCATCGCTCGTTTGGCCGTTTAACGACCCGCCTGGAGGCAGGGGAGAGATGGAGCGTTTACTTCAGGGACAGATGACCATTCACTTCATTTATTGGGAAAATAAAAACAAATGCTAGAACACTATGGGCCTTTATAGTGTGTGCTAAAGAGGTGAAGAGCTTCGGTCCAAAATATGACCCTTAACTATATTAATGAAACCCTGAATTACAGTCCGAACGACTGCTGTAATCATATATTGTTTCTGTTTATGTACTCAGATATATTTTAAAGAATAGTCACCAAACAGAAGTGGGACTCCTCTCTAGCCTTTTGCTCTCAGCCTACTTTATAAGGCTGTTTTTACGTGTCTCAAATGATAAATGACCATCAAGAGGCTGGTGATGGAAATTAGCCCTGGCCACCCCAGTGTGCAGCATGACATGTCGGCAGCTTGCAGGATTTTTCTGTACATGGTTGAACCAACCAAATTTTAAATCAAAACACGAGGCGAAGCAGGAGTGTCTCCTTTTGGTTTTCAAGGACATGCTTGTTGCTCAAAGCCACAACTCCATTTGAACTCCTTCCCCTCTTAATGACGAGAACAAAGATATGTTGCAGATGAAAACTATGTCAAATTAACACATAACAACACGTAATTTAAATCTGATGTCCTGATCACTTATATTTTCTTATCCGGGCCCGAGTTGCAGGGGCAGCACTCTAAGCAGAGGCACCTACACCTCCCTCTCTCCATTCACCTCCTCCAGCTCTTCTGTAGGGACACCAAGGTGCTCCCTGGGACTGCCTCGGGGGTCTCCTCCAAGTATTTATTGTTAATTTCAAACCTAATTACAAAGTCAAATTAAAAAGCTTTTTATGACTTGTAAACACCCTTTCAGGGCCTGCCTACAGTACCTTCATAGACCATCAGGCAGCAGAAGAAAAATGGATGGATGGATGGATGGATTAACTAGGTCACTAAGCCATTATCTTCCATTGGAAATAATTGGTAATAAATGGCCACCGGGGGCTCGGCTACATCCAACATAGATAATGTAGACATCTAGTGGTCTTGTGCATGCAAATGTCCATTGTTACGCGTCATCTTAAGCTTGCGTATGTAGCTTTATGGTTTATGTTGTGAAGTTTTTCTGAGCAGCTTGATGGCTTAACTCTGACCAAATACCAACGGAAAACCAAACCTCAAGTCGTGAAGAAAGTAAAGTCAGAAAAACTCAAGTGTCGATTGTATTACACCTCTGAAACACAGCCTCCTAATGTGGATTTTTGTTGCTCTTTTAACCCAGAAAAACACCTATAACTTCCTTTAAGCAGACCTCCATTGAATCAGATGATTAACTAGAAGTAAGTGGAGGAGGCCCAGTATAGGTAACCGTACTGGACTGATAACAGCAATGATGTTCCTACCTTTAAAAGTCTTTAGAGTTTAGAGTTTACCCTTCAAAAAATGTCACATGAACAGCATTAAAATTTTAACAAGTCATTAACATTATATAAATCAGGCACAATGGAATAAAGCTTTTGTTCAGGTCCACTGTTCGCCTTCACCGACACAAATATTATCCATTGTACCGAGGTTCATCTCATCTTGTTATTCTTTTGTTATTATCATCTATTGAATGAAAGCACCAAAGTGTCAGAGCAATAAAAAGAACACCTCAGCCTTTCATTATAAGACAGTACTGCATGTGTTAAGGTGGTGATGCGTTTTGTCGACACTGATAATCCCTCTGAGCGCCTCTGCTCGCTCTTACCCGCCATTTCTCAACACAGCAGAGGATCACAGCCTCTCCTCAGACGCCTCCCTGTAGTCTTGACTTGAAGAGGGAACTTTTTCTTTTTCTGCCTCCCCTCCCCTCCTCTTCCCCTTCCTCTTTCTCCCCCCCTCCCGGCCTTCACTCACTCCTCTCCCCTGCTTTGGAAGGAGAGCTGTGCTCTGCGAAGGTACAGCTTGTTTTATTAACATCAAAAGCGCCTGTGGGAGACGGCGGTGATCAAATTCCCCTCTAATTAAAATGAACCTGGGTTGAGAATGTTGCGCTGTTTAATATGTACAGAACGGTGCTGATTGCACAAAGCGGCTCCTCCTTTTGTTGGTGCAGATAATGCGGGCCCCTTCGAGACGCCGACGTGGGCGGAATGAGCGTACCTAGAGCATCTTCTCAATATGGGTGATGTCCTCATCGCAGCATGATGTGAGACTGATGTCAAACATGACCGGTGAAGCCTAAGCCTCACCTCGCCTTTAATTTGCAGGGTGATTGATGGACCTGGAGGCAATATTGCAGAGCGATCAACTCTCGTCTAAGGTTGCCTTCTCCAGCCTTTACTGAACCGCTGCTGTTTGGCAGCCTTACTCTCGTCCTTGCCTCCCAGGACACTTCCAAACTTTCAGAGAGTTCAAGTTCACTTTGCACTTTGTCCTCAGCTCGTAAAGTGAAACAAAGGGTGAAGTTGTACACACAAAAGCTTGCATCGTTTAAGGTCAAAGACTCTGCATATCATTTTCTGAATTCTCAGGAGCAGGCAGCACATTTTAGAGAGCATTAAATGAGCAAAACTATTCTACAGGAAGCCAAGATACACTGGCCATCATCAATAACTGCAAGTGATTGTTTAAGGAGGTATCATTTCCTGTTTTCATACCAATATTCAACCCACTGAATGTTTGAAAACATTTCATAGATAATAGAAATCAATGAGATCCAGCAGATCACCTGTTCTCAGTGACGACTCAGCTAATCTGCTTGTTAAATCTGACGTCATTAACCATTTTTGAGTCCAAATGCTTCTTCAGTTCTGAAAATCAAACAAACACAGAGGCACCACTGAGGTTAAAAACAGTCCAAATCCTTTCAGCTCCTATAAAATGATTGTGGCTGTTCTCCCAGGTGTTACAATAAAGTTTAATGTCCAGACATCCATGAAAAAGCGGATTTGTAGTGCTGTGTTAAAAGTTAGCAGTAAGTTAGCTAGCTAGTTTCCATCTAAAGATGAGTCTTACAGCACTGCTGTAACTTTGGATGTAAACAAAGACAGAAAACTAAACAGCAGGGACGTTTGGAGGGTTAGTGAAGTCGGGCTACCTGACATATAATGATCTGCTACCTGGTGGCTAGCTACAGAGCTAGTGTTAGGCTAATATAAACACATTAGCACAGAGAAGATGGAGGATGAGGGTTAAATTGTTCCCAGTGAAAGTTCATTTTGAGGCGTTTGCTTGCTGCTGTCATATTTAAGGAAGAAAACATCAAAAATTAACTTCAGCCAAGAGAATGTCTGAGATGATCCATCCACTACAAGAGGTTAGTCATTAATATGTTGCTCTGTGGTTTTGATTACTCACTTTGAAAAAGTCCTGATCCTGAGCTTAATGTCCACACTGAAATCTTAGTCGGCCTGAGAGTATTCTTTTCTGAAGCCCGGGACACTGTGAGCCCATCAGCTGTGGTTACACCAAGAGCTTTTAAAAGTGTAGCTTGAAGACATGCTACACGGGAACAGTGCTAATAAAAAGCTGGAGGCCCGAGAATGACAACTGAATAGTCTTTTTGCTGTTGAATAGTTTCTTTTAATGCACTGCAGCGCTTTAAAAAAAGACGTCAGCCTCGTCTGACACTTGGAGTCGGAAACAAAGTCGATACACTTGATATGTGGATACCCTTGTGCATATCCTAATAGCAAATATCATACATGGTGTGTCATTTAGGCTTCTTTAGCCTGCCTTCAGTCAGTCCAGTGTCAGCAAAACATGAAATAATCATGAAAATCTTATTTCATTTGTTAGTATTCATGGACACAAACTTTGACTTTTTTCATGACAGTCAGCGCAACTTTGTAAAAAATGTATTTCAGTAGGAAGCATATTTCAAGTCTGCAGCACATATGTTGTCCAGACTCTTAAACTAGAATGTGTTGCCATGGTAATAGAGAAACCTGAGTTTTTGAGAAAGTGGCAATCATTGTTTTTTAACTTAAACAATGATCCTTTTTCAAAACCTAGCCAAGTAGTTTTAATATTGTTTAGAATGTTTCTGTGATGTGTAAGACTTGAACCTGGGTCTCTGGTGTGAGCGGTGACACAATTCGCTCCCCCATCAATCCCTCCAAACTCCCATAAAAATGGAGAATATAAAGTTTGTGTCCAGGAACACTAATCAGTACATTAGAGGTCGTGATTGATACACAAATTGCCACAATGCGAGACTGCATTGCTACAGTTGCTGCTGCCTTTGCAAGCTGCTTTGCAACCCACCTCCCACCCAGCTCCTCCTTTTCATGTTTCTAACTCAATCTTCATCATGTCTGTTTTTCTGGGATTTTTCTGCTCTTGTCGTGCGGAGTAGTGGTGAGGCCACGGATGAGATCCAAACCCTCATATATAAACTACTGCAGAAGAAAATAAAGCCTTCTTTTGACTAAAGTGGTCCTGCCTGAACTGTACTGCGAATAGGCAGCCAGTTTAATAATAAATCTTGAAACCTTCAAGCTGAAAAACTTGTTAACTGACCCCTCTACATCATCAATTAGGAGCCATCATTATTACATTATACAGTCCTGCTCATCTGTGGAATTTTTGATCTATAAGTCAGTTCCTGCTTGTCTATTAAAGTCAATAATTATAATGAGTCACAACTTAGAGCTGCAGTTGGCTCTAAGTTATCATGTTCTCCAAGTTTAGTCAGTTCTTGTGACAAGAAAGTTTTTTATTTTTTTGGGCAGAATATCGATGCTTCTTCTTCTTTCTGGACGTCACCTCCTGCTTGGGGGCTTAAGATTCAAGTTTGGGGCTCTAGTTATGATGGTGCAGGGTTTGCAGAGAGGTGAGACGAGGGATACAAATTCAATTTAGGTGTTGCTGCCGATCAATGACAGCAATCCAACCTTGATCTCAGGTTATGAATACCTGAGCAGATGTTGCATGTGACGCATACAGATGGTACGCACAACAAGTCAAAGAAATCCAACTCCTGGTTTGGAGATTTAGTTGTGAAGCATTAAATTAAAGTATTTCTTTATGTAAAGTTAAGGATGCAGCGTGATCTTTGACCCTTACTCTGCTAAACAGGACAAAGAGGGGCACTGAGAGTAGATATCTGTGAATTGCAGGTTGTTCTGAGCCAATACTGATCAATCACCTGATCACCTGTACACATAACGAGGTTAATTATTCCATCACCAACAACAAAAACAGAAAATTAATCCACTTTTTTGTATAAGTTATTACTTACAAGTTAAAAAAAAAGAAAAAGGTACAGCTCTGCCTGAGAGTTAGATACAAGTCTAAACAGCATAGACTGATAGGAATACCAACACATTCAGAGACAGATGTTTACTTCGCTCACATCATATTAAGCACCATTTTCATGATTGATTCGATCGAAAGCCTTAGAGGCATCTGATAAGCACATAAACACACACACAGTGAGATTTCTTTTCTGTCATTTGCACGATTTAAGATCGAAATTACATGAATGTTTAAACAAAATTAGCTCAACAGCACTGCTAGAACTCTCACAGACACCTTCCTTAGGTGGTTAATTATTTGACTCTGTAAAGATGAAATGCCATCATCTTGTACTCAACACACAAGAAATTATCCATACGTACAAAGTACACAACTTTAAAAATAAATAAATAAATAAATACAGAAAAACTTAATTAAACCATCAGAAACTCCAAGACACAAGGTTCAAACATTTAAGTGTAACAAGGATAATTAGATATGTTGGTGTCTAGAAACTAAGACCTAAATGGAAATGTACCTTGAAGCTTCAGTCAGTGCTAATCTATAGCACAGACTGTAAAGGAAAGCTAGACATGATATCATTTATTGGTTTGCGAAGACCAGCTCTGAAGCTTCAAAGACAGCGTATTGGCTACTTGCATGGTGGTTTATTGGAGCCAGAATGACCATATTTGGATGTGAGGTTGAAAAATTAAGTTATCAGCTAGTGATAGATGGCTTGGTTAGTGAGAAGCATTCATAACCTCTACAGGCGCATTGGACAGATAAAGATACCCACTAATTAGCCATCAGTGGTCACTTGAAGCAAGTATGACTGTCCTCCCTTGTTGGGCTGTCTACTTGCGGGTCTTCTGATGGCTGTGTAGGCCAATCTGCTATCCACATATTTTGGTGCAGCATGAGGAGGACACCTGTGTGTGACTTTGTTTAACATGGAGAGGCTGGTGCACGGACAGCTGCCACATGGCCAGATCAGGGTCAGGATCCAGTGGCATGGAGTCCAAGACGACTGGGGGGCCTTTTCTGTTACAGCCTTCGTCCACTTTTCCAGCTGTTTTGATGCACCCACAAAGTCAGCATCTTCCTCCACCTGTTGAGGTCTTGGTTGGATTGCTGTTACCACCTTACCAGGAGAATAAACTCCAAACTGCATTGCTCTCGGGATCTCAAGACCACACAAGCTTCTCCTCCACAACAAGGTGGCAATCCATGCAGAAGACCTGCTAAATAGTACTAACAAACAGACTATTAAAATGCTAGAATTTTACTCGCTAAAACTTCTTAGGAGCCACCAGCATGGTGTTTTTTTGTAGCCAGAATGACCCTATTTGGACGAGAGGGTCAAGTGCTAAGATATCAGCTAGTGCTAGTTGCTTTGGTTAGCGAGGAGCATTCATAACCTGTACAGTTGCATTGAACAGATACAGATACCTGGTAATTAGTCATCAGTGGTCACTTGAAGCAAGTATCACTGTCCTCGCTCTTTGGGCTGTCTATTTAAAGGTTGTGCAAGCCAATGTGTGATCCACATATTTTGGTGGAACGTAAGGAGGATGCCTGTACGTGACTTTGTTTAACATGGAGAGGCTGGTGCACAGACAGCCACCACACAGTCCTTGCCAGATCAGGGTCAGGATCCAGTGCCATGGAGTCCAAGATGACTCTGTTGCAGCCTTCATTCGCCTTTCCAGCTGTTTTGATGCACTCACAAAGTCAGCATCTTCCTCCTCCTGTTATGCATGCTGAGGTCTTTATTGGACTGCTCTTTCTCATGGTCCTCCCCCTTGACCTTACTACCATGGGTGACCCTACCGGACGGCATTGTTCTTGGGATCTGAGGACCACTCAAGCTTCTCCACCATGACAAGGTGACAACCCATGGAGAAGATCTGCTAATTACTAGAGAACCGACTGTTAAAATACTTGAATTCTACTCACTAAAACTGAACCACAAACTTATTGGAAGCTGGCACTGTGTTGTGTTTTTGGAGCCGAAGTAACACACCCTTAACTTTAAACCTCAACAAAATCCACTCCCTCTACAGCTGTCATGAAGTTGAAATTAGCTATAAAGACCAGAAATAATTATAGTAGCAGACTGTAAACATGTTTATTTCTGCTGTAAAGTTGGACATTTTAACATGGGAGTCTGTGGGGATTGACTCACTTTTGGAGCCTCAAGTGGACATTCAAGGAACTGCAGCTTTTGGCACTTCCCAGGCCCTAGAGGCCCACAAGAGGCCCACATAGAGATCACTCCAGAGCTCCTGTGCTGTATTGAATGAGGAAAAATCAATGGCTTGCTCTAAAACCAGAAGCTTGTAGACTCAAATGGATCCACTGTGAAACTGTCGAGAATTTTATGTGTGTATGAGAAACTAGCAGCACAGCTATCCAAGTCCAAGACACAGATTGGATATTCTATATTAATGTAATGAAGGATAATTTTCAGGTCATCCACAGTCATTCTGGAAGAAAACTCTTTGTTTGTGTTTGTGAACATTTGTTAAATGTGCAGCACATAATCGGCACATATTCAGTCTGAGTGGATTCCTGCAGACTCAAATCCAGGCTTTGCTTTTTTACAGCCGTCCCACCCTGCTGTCAGACTCTGGAGCAGGTAGCCTGCACTCCATTAAACAAACACTGTGGCCCCTCACTTTTATTTGACATTTTATTTGGCTGTGACAAACGAGCAGCAGTTGGATTATAACATAATTTGTCTCCTCTTTATTACCGGCACAAAGGACACCATTCATTAATTATTCTGCCGTTGCCGCTCAACACTAACTGGAAAGGTCCCTCTTTGGACAGATGGCGAGGACAATGTTATTTATATCAATCAGTCCAAAATGTTCAGCGAGGATTACTATTCCTTGGACCGCTTTGATTTATGTCTCTGCACCTCACCCCGTACCCAACCTCACCGGCTCCTGCAGGGACAGTTTAATCGAATGGGAATTGAAAACAGACTCGTGAGGCAGCAGTGTGTTTCGCCATGTTTATTTATACATCTCACTTTTCTGTTTTTGCTTTGCACCACAAGTCTTCTGAGCTAAACTTGTCTTTCTGTGGTTTCTTTTCAGGGGAGAGGGAGTTTAACCTGCACAGACTCACCGTGTCCTTCACTAGTACCTGTGTGGGGATGAATATATGTTGGAGGTAAGTGCTTTTTGTTTATGCACATGCATTTATTTATTTTTAAAAAAAGTATGATATTAAAATCCCTGTCACAAAAAAATATTATTTCGATTTTAATGTTGTTGACTTCCAGGGCCACGCCTAAAGGCTCTAAATCACCCCCACACCCACCCCACCCAAATCTGAAAAAAACATGACAATGTGGATTGCAATGCAGTTAATTGTACTAATAGTTCAAGAAGTCTGAGTTCCAGTTTTCCGGAGTGAAATTGAAGTATTTTATTTGTGCCACTGAATTTTCCTTATATTTCACAGGGCCCAGGCTCTCTGGAGTGGCCTCTATGGACCATTTGTGGACCTCTGGGGTCAATGAAGTGCCAAATGCTGCACTTCCTCTAGTGGCCACTTGAGGCTGCCCCCAAAAGTGAGTCAATCCCCCATAGACTCCCATGTTAAAATGTCCAGCTTTACAGCAGAAATAAACATGTTTACAGCCTGTTACTGTGAACATGTTTGGTCTTTATAGCTAAATTCACCCTTTGTGAGAGCTGTACGGGGTGTGGCTTTTCGTAAGGGTTAAAGTTAAGTGTGTAACCTGCTCATGGATGCCCCTTGCTAACCAAACTTTCCAGCATTAGCTGATAACTTGGCGCTCCACCCTTTCTTCCAAATACGGTCACTTCTGGGTCCAAAAAGACAACATGGGGGTGGCTGAAATGCTACGATAAAACTGATTTTGCTAAGGAGTGATGTCACTGTAGCTATGTCCATCTTTTATATACAGTCTGTGTTATTATGTCAGGAATTGTTTATGTGCCAAAAGTGTATTTCCTGTAACTCAAAGAGATCAGGAATACACACATAGCACATTGCAATACTTCACGCTCTCACTTTGATAAATCTTGTTTACATGGACATCTTTTGGATTGCGTGCATTTCCAGGCAGCATTTTGGCGTGGTTTTCACTTGGAAATGCACCTCTTTGCCTCACAGAGATTCACAGAAATGGTATCCCGATGATTGTTGTGTATTTGGAGCAACTTGTTTTGCGTGTTTGTGCACATAGACGTATCAGGGAAACCCGTACCAGCTGTTATTATTGTTTCTGGTAGCAGATTCACAAATTCTTGGTTTTACACTGTCAACCTTTCCTTGCACTTGTCAGGTAGCTGCATCTGATTCTGATGAGCTGAAATGTAAACCCAGACTCTGCAGCTTGTAGCAGTTAGAATAATAAATCTAAGCTGAATAGCATGCTCGTCGAGTACAAACAGAGACAGGCAGGTCTGGCACTGACACCGCCTCCAACAACTCATCATTACCTTTCTTCTCTGCATGCAAACCAGTCCCAGAGCAACACTTGGTAGCTGGGTGCCGCAATTTACGTGTCTGTGTGGAAAGAGAGGAAAAAAAAAACTATATTTTGTAATGAATACCATTTACGGAGTAATTAGTTTTATGCAAACTAGTGAAGATGAAAGCAAAAATCTTTATAAATTATGAATCATGTTATAACTTATCAGGGGTGCTTATCATCGAGTTAACGCACCTCCCCGTTAATTAAAAATGTTCACACAGAGTCAAAGGAGGGAGATAGTTTGCCGGCAGACTCATCAGGTAGCTCCGTCTCACAGAAAACCAATTCTGAAGGAAGTCTTTGTTCTTACTGCTCGCTCCTCAAATCTCAGATCAGGGCCAGCGCTGGGCCGAGAGAAATAAACAATAATAAGGATGCAGGACGGGGAGAGAGAGATGCTTACGGGTGTAAGACCACCACTGAACGCTGGCAAAACGTGGTCAAGAATCAGCCTGACAGAAGACATGAGCTCTAGGTAAAAACCACAGATTTCTCCCCCCTCCCCGAATCGACATTCTTCCAAACATTTGCCCATTGACTAGAAAAATCTCCCCGGGCCCCTGATGGTCCCTGGCTCGGTGCGAGGATGCCCAGGCGCTACAGCAACGCTCATAAAAACTCAATTCATCAAGACGAGTGTAATTTGCTCCGAACGGAAAGCGCCACAAAAGGGGGCGAGCTTGTCAGCGAGACAGGTGGCTGGAGATCTCGCTCTGATACTGAGCGATATGAATAATAGATTCTGCTAAATGTACGCCAGGACCCGGGCTGTAAACACAGCTGCCTCCTTTCCCTTCCAAAAGAACAGCTTGGCTGGATGAGAAGCCCGAGCGCTCTGCCTGCACCTGAGGACTGGGAGGTGGGGGGGTGGGGGTAGGAAGGGGGGCGATTAACTAATCAAATGCATGGGCTAAATAGGAGGCAAGGAGAGAAAGAGGAGACAGACAAAGGGAGGAGGGGGGAGAGAGGTGTAAGTCAGAAGGTTTAGCCTTGCTGGTTTTGTTCAAGCACTGAGCAGCACAAAGGATGTTGATTAGTGGGAAATTGATGTCAATCTAAACATTTAAAGTATGAACTCTCTGTGAGCGAACAATGGACTG
The DNA here is from genome assembly GCA_015106735.1 of Paratilapia polleni. NCBI lineage: Eukaryota > Metazoa > Chordata > Actinopteri > Cichliformes > Cichlidae > Paratilapia > Paratilapia polleni. The sequence continues at coordinate 2,613 of VUQI01025450.1, read as the reverse complement.
TTTTACTTTAAAAACTAGACTTTTATTATGAGCTGTCAAACCCCTGTAGTGCCCCATGTTTTGGTAAATGACATAATCGGGTAAGTTACTTTTATTTCCATCCCCAAATCACAAACTTCTCCCAGACAGCTCCACAGACTTTATTATTATTCGTCTATTATAATCCCAGTGGGCAGATAAAGAAGAAAAAAAGCTGCTGACACGGACATAAACAGGACGTATCTCTCCTCAGGGATGGACAGATATTCAGTAGGTGTGCATACCTTACAGAAGTGGCAGAAACTGCAACAGTGTATTAGTGCTAACATAAGAATAAAGGAGGTGAGAGAGGGCTGTAACATTCGGAGAGAAATTCCCAAGATTGAAATGATAAATTTAAGAGGAGAAAACTTGAGTATACTTTAAGATTACAAGAAAGAACTCAGAATATCTCTCTGATTAAATTCACAGATTTAGTTGGATCAACCTCTTCACACTTTGCCCTAAATAATGATCTTCTTACACTTCACAATCTAATTTATGGCTCAGTCACAGTAGAGTAAAAGTAGAACAGCAACTTCCTTTCGACTATGAAAAGTTGGCGGTTGCTCTGTGATTGCATTGAATTTTTTCGCATTTGGCGACCGATTGCAAATAGTTGCCAACACTGGGTCACTCCGCGAAGATGTCTGCAATGTGTCTCTTTGCAATAGGGTACTCAACCCACAGTTCAACAACAGTCCTGCAGCAACTACATCAATGTTTGTGGAAGAATTTCTTAGTTTCTCTTTCAAATCTGGACTCTGAATGTAAGTAGTTAATGTGAATTTCTGTGTAAGCAGATTTGCTATTTTTGCCAATTTATCACAGTTAATCGCCATATCACAAACAGATTGCATGTAATTGCCAACTTGACCCCATTCAATGGTAAACTGATAGCAGACTGATACTTTCTTACTGCCATTTTATCACCGTCTTGGTATACCAAAGCAACTTTGGTACGACACACTTATTTGTTACTGTACTAAACCTATTTAGGTGACTTTAGCTTTTAGTATAGCCTCTTTACTAACATGTGGATGTGGCATTTATCAGTGAGGCTGATCCAGTTTAGCAAAGTTTAAAAAAAAAAAAAGTATAGTGTTTTCTGGCTGTTTTTGACTTGATAATCTCAAAGAATATCCAAGTGTTTTTTCTTGTAAATTTCTAATTTCAATCTTGGAATGTTTTGTTTCTTGTAATATTCCCACCCTTTCCTGGCTCATAGCCCTAATATGCCACTGTAAGAAAGAGCTCATTTTGAATTTTTTTTAAAAAAGGGACCAAAAATGATGCAAAACTCCATATTTTAGCATTTGCTCGTGCTAAGTTTATGAACTCGTGAAATGTACATGTGAATAAATGGTTGAATACTGCTCTTTTGAAATCTTTACAGCCCGTATTTGACCAGTTTGCAGCCTTGTCAGGATTGTGCACGTATCTTGATTTTAAACATGTCTTGAACTGTTGCTCTGTAAGTCATTCCTGCATCCTCTCATACCAGAACTGCATCAAACTGCTGTAAAAATACAGGAAATATTAAACAGTAATCTACTGTTTTTCTGGGAATGCAATCAAAGATATATGCTGACACCTCTAAGGAAAAAAAAATATGAACAGCAACCAGCTTAGGTATAATACAGTAATTCTCATTTCTTTTTCTGTTACATCAGTCTCATTACTCAGCTGTGGGAAAATCCTGTTTCACAAAGTCCCACTACCTCAAATAGCAGATGTAAAATACTGTTTAAATCATTCAGTTAGTAGTATTGTGATGCAAATTATTTAAAGTAACAAACTGTACACGCACGGCCACTCGATTAGGTACACTTGTTCAACTGATTGATATAATGCCAATCACATGGCAGCAACTCAGTACATTTAGGCATGTAAACATGGTCAAGACGAACTGCTGGAGTTCAAACTGAGCATCAGAATGAGGAAGAAAGGTGATTTAAGTGACTTTGAACATGGCATGGTTGTTGGTCTGAGTATTTCAGAAACTGCTGATCTGCTGGGATTTTCCCACACAACCATCTCTATGGTTTGCAGAGAATGGTCTGAAAAAGAGAAAATATCCAGTGAGCAGCAGTCCTCTGGGTGAAAATGCCTTGTTGATGTCAGAGATCAGAGGTAACAGTAACTCAAATAACCACTCATTACAACCAAGACATCCAGAAGAGCATCTCTGAATGCACAACACATTGAACCTTGAAGCAGATGGGCTACAGCAGCAGAAGACCACACCAGGTGCCACTCCTGTCAGCTAAGAACAGGAAACTGAAGCTACAATTCACACAGACTCACCAAAATTGGACAATAGAAGATTGGGCAAGTGTTGCCTGGTCTGATGAGTCTCAATTTCTGCTGCAACATTCAGATGGTAGGGGCAGAATTTGGTGTAAACAACATGAAAGCATGGATCCATCCTGCCTTGTAGCAGCGGTTCGGGCTGCTGCTTGTGGGAGGGATATTCTTTAAACCCCATACTCTACCTGAGTATTGTTGCTGACCATGTTCATCCCTTTATGACCACAGTGTACCATCTTCTGATGGCTGCTTCCAGCAGGATAACACACCATGTCACAAAGCTCA
>VUQI01025449.1:0-15633 GCA_015106735.1 Paratilapia polleni | reverse complement strand
CTTTCTTGCAGGGTTCAAGTTACAATTTTCATGGAGTTTAAGCCTATAGACCACACAGTCCTTTTTGATATTAATTAAGTTTTCTACTTTTCTTTTTGCTCTAATTCTGGACGTTTCTTTCACATTTCTTAATGTTTAACTTGTAAAGACTTATCAAAAGCAACAAATAATAATGTTTAGAGGGCTGTAAGAGTTTTAGCTGTTTCTGTAATGTTGTTTGTACAATGTATATAACAATGAAATCAATTTATTTGCCTAGCCAGGATCTGCACAAATGGTGTGATTTAGAGATGAGAAGCCAACATTATATGAAAATCATGTTCAAGTTCAAGTTCACTTCATTTGTCATTCCAACCATATTAAAATACACTGGGATCTATCTATGTGCCTGTCTATCTATAGATAGATAGATATCCCAGAAACAAAAATGATTTTTGTAATCACCAATACTGTGGCATAAACCTTACATTGGGTGGTGGTCTAATAAATTTGTTAAGCACTGCGTTTGGCTTCTCTTTTGACTACATGTAACTCAAGCTAACAAGTCTTGCACAAGTCTCATTGCTAAAGCAAACTCTGACAACTCTCCATCAATGAAACTGCAGGCTACATTACTGAGATTTGTAACTTTAATGTAATTATTGATATTAAAATTTACACATACACATACATTATCTTCAAAAGTAAAACTAGAACATAAAATGTTCTATAAATTGTATGTATTAACATTTGGATATCGTAATTCATTGTTCAATTATTAACACATCAGTAGCATGTTGTAACCACAAACCTGCCTTCATCTTTACCCTTTTTCCTTTTCCCACTTCTCTCTCTCTCTCTCTCTCTCTCACACACACACACACACACGCTCTGACTCAGTCTCTTCACCTCTCTGTCTCATCTCTACCCTGCAGCCTGGCAATCAGATTCAGATTCAGATTCAGAGCTGCTTTGTCCCCTCCTCTCTGTCTGCTCATGTTGACTGTGATGTCGACCTCTAAAACTAGAACTCTCAAAGCTTTGTTGACTGAGTGCCAGTTTATGGAGCCAATATACAACTGGTGTCCACACACATATGGAAAAATGCACACATTTAAGGAGGTGGGTTGCAAAGCAGCTTGCAGATTTGCAGCAACTGTGTGCAGACTAAAGCAACTTAAATAGTGCATCCTGTATGAGATTTTCCAGTTGGTTATCTAGAAGTGTGTCAGCTGATAAATGGGGTGATGTGGGCTGACTCTGAGATCAGGTGACCCACCGGAACTGCTACAGGTTGATTTTGTGGTGTACCTAAACTAATGCCTAGCTCAATTTATCAATGTTAGAAAGATACTAGATATCTAGAACATAAGAGTTGAAATTTAAGAGAAATGTTCCTTTAGTCTTATTCTGTGCTTCCATATGAAAAAAGAAACTGTGAATAAATTAAATATACATTTATGCATTCTTTCTTAGTTGGGCTTAAGGGAAGCATAAAATGTCACCAAAGGCTGCACTATGACAACCCCTACTCTAAAACTTCTAAGTATAACTCCTTCATCCCTCTCTTTGGCACTGGCCTGCTGACCCTAAATCATTCTTTCTTCACTTCAGTGCTCATCAGTAATCACCATCCTCCTCCTCTATCCAGTCCTCATCTTCTTCTGCGTCACGCTTCACCTACATAGCTCTGCCCTGGCTCCGAGTGGCTCTGCTTTTGTCAACAACAGCTGAATGTGAATAAAAGCAAGACAAAGTAACAGGTTACACCCATCATTTACCATGTACCTCATAATATCAGGTATAACCATTTCAATGCCAGATTCAGTAAATACACAAAACTAAATTACTATGTATTAGCTAAATACATGGGTTTCATTGCCTTGCTCATTTTTAATAATGCATGCAAAACAAAGACAGGAAGGCAAGACGTGATTAAAAATGAACGCTATTGTCAAGTACTCATTACATATGTTTACGCAATTAGTTCTTAATCTTATAAGATTTTTTTTAATAACTGCATAAGGCTACAGTCACAGTAGGGAACACAGTGGTTGGAGACCGCTGCCCGAGAAAAATTACTGCGACCATGTGCAATCAACACTCCAAAGACCATATCCGAGACCTATCCCAGTCAGTCTTCAATCCAACTTTGGGGCATCAAGAATGTGATAAAACGGGGATTAAATGGCAGTAAGACAGAGTCAGTCTGCTATCGGTTTTTGATTGCCATAACACCGCGATTAACTGTGATTAACTGTGTGTGAAAGTAAATGACTGAAGTTAGAACTTGCGGTCCATGATGCTGTTAAACACGTTACAGAGCCGGGTCATTTTCACAAACTTATTAATTCCAGAAGTCTGCTGTAAATTGAACAAAATGCCTCCTTCCCTTTACAGAAGGAGCACACTGTTTTTCTTTCTTTAAACTGACAGCATTTTGTGCTGCTGCATTTTGACATTTCATATTAAACACTGAAGTTAAGTGGCACAGCTGAATGGGGGATTTAACTCTGGCATGTTAAACCGCTCATCTTGACACATTTAATTGCAAGTGTCTGAAGAGGAAAGACTGGGAACATTGCACATATTAATTTAACTAACCCTAACATACTGTAATATTCAGACATTATTCTAACACACTAACACAGTGCCATTAATAGCAGCATTTTGACAGACATGTAATAGTGCCTCTCGAGGGAAGTAAAAGATAGGTAGAGGTATTTTTATTGTGTACTGGTCTCTGTGTAGAAATGTGACTGAAACTGGAACCTGCTCTGCTCACTGTAAAAAGGAAAACAAGATGCATGCTTGTATGTGTCTTGCGTCGGGATTCTCCTCCTCCCTCCGACGCTCTGTTAAGTTCAGTTCAGTTCTGCTCTGTTTCATCAAAATCCCAGTATTACTGCAGAGCAGGAATATGTGGGACTTGGCTCTAAACAAAAAGAGTTACAGAACAGAGCCAAAGTTTTGGCAATGCGCTCACAGCTTTGCCATCCAGCAATGCCAATTACTCATTCTGATAACACTTCTCCCTCTCATTCCAAATAAACAAAACACTCCTAGCCACAGCTATCACACACATATCTGGCGCAAAATAAGACATGGTTTTCGGTGTTAAATTTAGCGCAATTTACAATAAATTGCCTGCCACAAACTTTAGTAACTCAGGTTTGTGCGATTCATTACATTGCATCCTCACTTGGAGAAATAACTGAAGGAACAGACAAGCTGCTCATCAACGCAGACTGACTCCGACTGATCGAAAGGTGTTGGCAATCTGTCTGCCGTTAATAAATTAGATGGCAATTAATTGCAGACCTTTGCCAATCTTTCCAAGATTGGCTGCAGTCAGTCCGAGTCGGACTGAGACAGGTTGCCTCTCACCAGGCGACCTGTGCAATCTTCTTGCGCAACCAATTTGTCAACCAGAGGTTGAGGATGCTGCACACTCAACCTCTGGTTGCCACAACTACTTGCAATCTGTTCCAGACAGCAAAAAAATTAAGTGCAATCCATCACCTATCACCGGTTTTTCGTGGTCCCATGGAGGCTGCCGACCTATTTTTCCCCTAGTGAGACTATAGCCTAAAATAGTACCAGTTACAGACCACTTGGTGAAAGCACACTGGCTCCAGAGATTAATTTCCGACTGCACATGATATTTCCACGGTCTAGTTACAACAGAGACATATGTTTTCTTGATTCCCAAGAGAAGGTTAGGCTTCTCGTTTTTGTGGAAAAAAAAAAAGTCTTCACAATCTATATAATATTTTTGAATAGAAATTCAGTAGCTTGCCCTCCTGGCCTACCAATTGACACTTTCGGCTGAATGCAGAACTTCAGAATTATAATGCATGGTTCTACAATCTTTCTCACAAAAGGGAAGTTTGAATCAGTTGCGGTTCATTTGTCTGAACAATAATGAATGACAATGACGGCTTGGACAGCTTCCTGTTGTTGGATAAACTTTCAGAGTGAGAACAATGTGTCATAAACTGACTTGCGAGTCATTGTCAGAGTTAATTTTAGTGAAACTGGCAACAGGTTTTGTAAGCATTGATCTGAAAAGCAGGCAGTGTCTGGCTCAAAAGAGTAGATTAGAAACCCTTTTACAATGACAACGCAGACAGGAATGATTGATTGAATTTGATATTGCTCTGAAGCACAGATTCACAGAGAAGCCACTGGCTGAATTTTGGATGTCAGAAAACCGCAGTTTTGAGAGGTCCATTCTATTTCATTTTTTGCTCTTCTACACTCTGCAAAACATTTTAAAACATTATAAGTGGGTTGCATTTATAAAATGTTAATAACAACTGAGTATGACAAAAGTTAAAAAAGGACACACTTGTAAATTGCCTCCGAAAATCTTTGCACATTTTATTTGGTTAAAAGCATTTATTAAGTTACTAAGGACAGGTGCAGCCTTTTCACTTGCACAGAGCCCTGATATTTACACCATCCAATACATTTGGGATGGATGCAGACAGTGACCCTATAACCCAGAGCCTGAACTCACTAACAAAGTAAGTCTCTACAGCTGAAAGCCTTTACAAAAATAGATAGTATATTACTGGCAAAGTTTGGGACGGCATGTAAAGAATGACAATCACACTGGGTGTAATCTGCAGGTCTCCAAGTGGCTATATGTTCTGCACTATCACAGACTATAAAAAAAAAAAGATGGAACCTTTACTGTGTCTGAAAAGTGAATCCAGTGTGGAAGTGGCTTGTACCATTCCAACTCTTCTGGTTGTAAAAAGAAGTCAGACTATATAGAAGTCTATAGGAATAGAATTCCATTACTCGCTTCAGCTATTGTAGGTATAATAGATAGAGCTGACCAACCTTGTATCATGGTCTGTGGGTTTTCTCATTGGTTTTTGTTATTTCTAGTGTGTTTTTCTCTGTTTCATATTATCATTTGTAGACTGTGGGTTATTTCCTTTTTCATAGTGCTGTATTTCAGTTCTAGTTAGTTGCATGGAGTTTGCTATTTGAGTTAAGTTCTTGAACCATCTTGGCATTTTGGTTTATTATTCTAGTCTCCTCCAGTGTTGCCATGTTTCATGTTCAGTGTTTGTTCTTGCCTCTGTGTTTAGCTACTCCTTTGGTTATTTCCTGTTTTACTTTATTAGTCATTGTCTCCAGGGTCGTGTCTCCTGTTTCACTTCCTGTCTGTCATTTCCCTGATTGTGTTCAGCTGTGTGTCATCACCCTCCTGTTACCCATTCCCCTGATTACCTACCATGTGTATAAATAGTCCCGTCTCCCTATAGTGAGTGTCTTAGCATTCAACTCATTTTTCTATGTTGTCTTCTGCATTTCTGTTGGCTACTGTTTTGGACTCTGCTGCAACCTGCAATAAAGCTTTGTCTTTTGTTCACTCACGTCAGCCTCAGAGTCCAGCGTGTGTGTCCTCACTCCACTCCATTACAATACGTTGTGATTGGCAAGTGGCTATCGTATGAGCATGCAGTGTCCATGCAGGCATTCTTTACTTGTGATGTTTGTCAAAACATGAAAGATATAACCTAGCAGTATTTTATAATATGTTACAATCCAGTCATTAAATATCTGGGTTAAAAATACTTGAACTGGTACGCTTATAACAGCTTATTTGGGTCACGATCCATCACAATTCACAGGTTACTGTAATGTGTGAAGTACAAAGAGAAAGTGATACATTTTGTCCTCATTGGCTGGCTGTATTACACAAACTAATGAGAATTAAAATCCACTGAAAAGTTGTAAACAGTCATATCCAGGACACATTAATCTCGTTCAACACCAAATAAAAGTGTTCTGAGTTCAGGGGTATTATGACTACATGACTAACACGATACTAGTGGTAAGCAACATGTGGCAAAGTGATATATTTCATGTATTTCATGAAGTTCTTTCATCATCATTTTGCACATGCAAAATTTATTGACATTGAGAACCTTATGTTAACAACTTTGCTAAATGTTTTGAAATGAATACTGTCGAGTACATCAGGAGTGATAATTTTGTAAAATTGTAGTAGTGTGCATGAAGGTTTATAGATATATAGTGTATATACAGCTCTGTTTTTTGTACCACTGTTTGCACCATGACACCAAGACAAATTCCTCATTTGTGTAAAAAGTTGGCAATAATTGTCCTGATTCTGATATTCTAAGCTTATTATGCAAATGATGAAGAATAATGGAATATCTCTGTTTTCTGCCTCTAAGCTTGGAGAATGAAATAACATAGATTTTTTCACCCTCTCTGCTTTTCCATTTATATGGCAATTGTTTTTTTTCACTTTTACTATCTTGGATAAAAATATACTTATATAACACAGTATGTGCCATCATGCTATGTGTATGTGCTCTCTTACACTCTCAACACATGCCTACTTAACACACCAGACCTTACACACATCTCTCATGCAGCCTCAATTCCCACCTCTCATCTTTCATCACCTTGAATAGTCATTAGCAACAGTTGCCTCAGCAGCTGTTGAAACGTCATGCTGCTAATACATAACCAACAGTGTAATAGTGAGTGATTTCTTACATGTCATCAGCTACTGAAACAGTAAAACTAGATCAGTAAAAAATAAATGTGCAATTGATATCTTTTCATCATTTTACTCCATATTTTTGTTTGCCTAAATATACCCAGTGTTAACGACAATTAGTAATTATTATGTGTACTTTAATTCTTGGGATGCCAGCCCATCTTTTTTCTTTTTTTTTATCCATTTTGGCTAGTCATTTGCTTATCTCAGTTAACTGTTTAGTACACCCATATCCACTTATTTCCACAATATTTTCAACAATAGTGAAAAGACAATGTCTAACGTCAAAGGGTTCAATTTTAGTGGCAAATGAACAGGAATCACTTAACTTTATCATTCCACTAAGCTATTCCGAGCTTGACAGTGCCTTGATAGTGTCAATATTCTTGTGATAAACAGCATTCCCTTTGCAAAGTATATCTACAGGAATGTGCACATATTCGACTAACGAAGATGAAGTTAAGACTTTTTTGCCACATTTTCTTGAAGCCAGACCAATAAGGCTGTAGTTCTAAAAGTTCACTGAAATGAGCAAAGGTGCATCTTTCACTTATGAGTTGAACTTTTCATCTGTAAGAAAGTGAACATGCTATTTCAGCTTGTAAAAGTTCCTCTTTTATAAGAATTGCTAGTGGCCAAAGAGGATTTTTAAAAATCCCAGTATTTTTTAACTTAGGGCTAATTTGCTTTTTTTTCCTGAGCTTTCAACAAAAGGTCATCATGGGTCTAACCAAACCCAAAGCTGAGTGGAATACCCATGCCTTTTTAAGATCAACAGAGGAATAATAGAATAAAAAGCATGCCATGCTAATTTAGAATTCCTTGGCAAGGTGGATATAGAACTTCTAAGAAGTTGTAATGTTACGTTACTTTGTTAACATGAACCAGCTGTGAACTCTATGCCAATGTGAGACTGTATCTGCCACATTTCTACGTTCTACAGAGATCTGGTCCCCAGCTTTAGAATAACAGAGGAAGTGTTTCCACACATAGACTTGGGAAGGCTGCTTAGGTATATTAACACCAGCCCAAGTACATTGGGTGACTCAAACTAGCATTTTATTCCTATGTTTTATAATAAAGCAATATCATCTACAATTTATTTACTAGTGTACAACCCCCTAGCTCTTTTTTTCAGTCACTGCTAACCAGCCTGCCCGGCCCCTTCCGTCTGACCCATCGCTGTGGTTCTCTGGAGAGTTTTTCGTCCCAGGTTCAGACAGACGGTAGCTACACAATCTTGCAGCTGGTGATGGAAGTTCTTGTACTGCTATCTCTACTGAGATGGAGGGCTACTTTAACCAGAACTTGCAGCTGGTGAAGAAATGATTGATGTGCTGCTCTGTAGAGCCAAGGGCTATCATCGCTACCTACTCTCCAAGACAGTAGCATCCAACTGTAGGACAGGAGACTAATTATTGCATCGTTGTCCATTTGTAACCAAGTGGGCCTACTTTTTTTTAAAAAAATTCAAAATTCAAAATCATTGGGAAACACTGAGAGGGGTCCAGCTTGGTGTGTTGATTTCAGGAAAAAATTTTAGACCTATAAAAACCTCTACTCTTACATGTCTTGACAGCAAAATTAGGCCATGTGATGACAACTATGCTATCAGCATGACAACTAAACTCAGTTCTCTCAGCAGGAGATGTAGTATTTGGTTGCTGATTTATATGTGATGAATGGCATTTGAGTTAATTCCCTTTGGCCCAACTCAAAAAGCACACTTGCACTCTTTCACCTGCAGTCATGACTCCAACATTTACCCACCAGTCACTACCAGCTACGTGGGAGCTGCCCAGTGTAATCAGAGTGCTCTACTGCTGGCCGCTGAGTAGCTGTGGGGCAAAGAAGCCATGTTTAAAGGTCATTACTCATCAGGTCTTCTCACCTACAATGTCCAAAGCAGTGAAATGTTCACTTTGTTCATTCACAGTTCTGATTCTCTGTTCAAAAACATGGTGCTGTAAATAGTTTCACTCCAGTAAAACTAAATCAGTATCTGGGCACTAGACACTGTCGAGACTACCATGAAAAATATGAAAAGTAAAAGGTAGGATATGGGGGAAATGAATCACTATGAGATTTTTCTGACAACCCCCATTTATTATGGTTAGTCAGGCGGTGGACGGCACTGATTGCAGACATTATCAGCGGTAGAGAAGCTAATGTTCCTCTGCATAACCCAAATGATGCTGTTGCAGATTTTGTCAGTCAAGAATGACCATACAGGGACAGGCCAGATCGATTTAAACACGGACATTGATGAAATTCAGACAACATGCAAACGACATTGGTGGAGTGAGGACAGAGGAGATAGAAAAAGAGTTTACTTGAAGGCAGGAGAAACTAAGGCAAAGGAAGAAAGACAGAACTGGGGAGAAGTATGGGTTAGAGTGATAAGGGAGTAATAGTGGAGAAAACAAGGAAGGATACTGAAAGGAAACAGATTTAAATAATGGAAAAAAGAGAGGGTGCATCAGGTGTCGATGCTGTTGTGATGAGTGCAAAGAAAGGATTTGATTTTTATATAATAAGCAACTAATAATAGAGGCCAGCAAAGGTAACAATGTGACAACATAAAAATATCTTATGTACAACAAACTGCTTGAGAGAACTCAGAGGTCTTGGGAACTGTGTGGACAGAAATTCTGGAACAAGAGTTAAAGAGAGAGGTGGAAATTAAAAACAGCCTCTTTCACTGCACTGATTAACTGCCAATAAACCAGTGGCCACAAATTATTTAAGCTTGGCATGAATATGCACTTATTACTGTGAACAACAAACACTCCTACATGTATCCACTGAAGGGAACGCCAGCTGGACAAAGCCTGGTCCATGCTGTTTCTGAAGGGCCATTCGTTCTCTTTGGGGTCATGTATTGTTCCTGGCTTAAACTTTTCTTGTCCTTTGTGTTACACTTTCTCCATTTTGGTATCCAAAGTAAACACTCTGATAGATACCTGTAGAAGCTTGTGAATTTTTGCTCTTTTTAACTACTGTCTTAAATTCTTAATCTGTCACTCGTATACAGCACAGTTGGTGCCCAGCTGTTACTTCTTAAAATGTTAAATGCAGTAATATACCCACTATATCTCAAGCCTTAACATTCGACTTTGAACGGGCACCTTCTCAGTCTAAATTTGCAGTTAATTCAGTGAACTCATTTTGTAAAGTCACGACTCCATATGGGCATGACCAAGGCAGATTTAAGCAATTAAGCACAATATCTGTCAGCAGTAATCTCAGTCAATACCCCATGAAGGAAAAGCACACCATGAGCAAAATTATAATATAAAAAAAACAAAGAAACTCCTCCACAGGGAGGACATTATTGCCTGTGTGCTTCTCCACAGAGGGCTAATTAGATAATGTACATGTTCACTTGGCAAACACAGGTGTAGCTAATAGTGACTGCAATCCATGCAGGTGTCCCAGCTCAAGTGGTTGGTACTGTGTGAAGTTGGCTTTACTGGCAAGCCCAATGTTATTAATTGTTATTAGCTGCACAAGCAACCTTTGTTTTCAGGATATGTCAAGTAAATTCTAGGTTTTCATTGTTTTTTAAAAATATGCAGTTAATTTCAATTTGTTTCCGAATGGGGTTTTCTTATTTGAGTTGAGTTTTTATAGTTTTTTTTAAATATGTAATTTTACTTTAATTTTTTATTAGTTTCAGTGTTATATATATATTAAAAAATAGAACTATTAGGTATATATAATAATATGGGGGTATTTATGAGGGGCACATTTTTTATAAGTTAGAAGAGAATACAAACAACACTTTCAGAGGTTGACTCACAGTCAAGTCTAACATCCCACTCTCAATAAACAGATGTAGCAACAAGCACAAATGTCCTGAAAATTTTTTTTTAAATTGACAGAGTATGAAACTAAAGACATACCCTGTATATGGCTATTTTTTACAACTAACTTTTTACAATTAACTAATTTTACAAGTTCAAAAAAATCTTTGTTTTTTTCCTTAACTATGTTCACTATAATAACCTCAGTTCGGTTGGCTTTTATTCTTCAGGTTGGATTCTGGTTGGTTGTTGGATAATGGTTAATATTTTTATTTGGTGATGCTGAGGTAAGGGTTTTCTTTTCCCTTTTTTGGTTGAGGTAAGATTGGGTTTAGTAAAGTGACTGGTCTGTTTTTTATGCATTTGTTTGGTTGGTTACAGTGGTTTGATTTGTTTTGTTTAAGTTTAGAAGAAGAGGTTTTGTTGTTGTTGCTGGCTTGTGGCTTTAAACTGACAACAACACCAAAGGACAAAGTGTGAAAATCACTCTATACACAGCTGGCAGGACACTCTGTGTTCCCACCTGATAAGGGATGATGGGCAAAAATATTAAAATATTCAAACTTGTTTAAAAAAAATAGAAGCAAGGGAGCAGATACATAACACTTAATTTGCACAGGGTATAGTTAATTTGGGGTATTTACAGATATCCAAACTTTTAAGCTATTTTTTGAAGATTAATTAAGATAAACCAACTGTGTTCTATGAGCAATCAACACATTTTATAATGTTTTGATATAGACAGTGTTTCCATGGCTTTGCAGGTGCCATTAGCCATCATTAGAGGTCAACAGGTAATGACTTTTTAAGTGTGACTGGCTAAAATCAATGTGCACTTCAAAGTATGCATCAGTATCTTTTAATTCTTGCCACTGGTTATGTTATGCGTAATTAGCAATGTCAGCTCACAAAGTTGGATAAGAGCTGTAAAGTGAGTAGTCAGAATGTGATTAAAAGCATCCTTCATCCTCTGTTTCATTTTGGATTAATTATGTGGTGGCCTCTTTAAGAGGCATTTACAGAGTGTCACTGTCAAAGTCACACAAGAGGCTTCAAGAAAGTAAAGGGCAGGCTTGTAATAAACATGCCTCTAAAATAACAATACTGCATCACACTGAGAAGCATGTAGTGACTATTACAACAGCACAAAAAAACTGTCAATAGATGAAGGAATTTTGATTTAGTGTTTCAATTGTCCTTCTGCTTCCACTGCAAAAATAAATATATAAGACAGGACAACAAGGAATGTGTCATATAGATATGACATTATTGTAATTTTACAGTTTACTCTTTCCATCTTGTCTTCAATATATATACAAAGCCAATTCCAAAAAAGTTGGGACGCTGTGTAAAATAGAAGTCAAAACAGAATGCAATGACTTGCAAATCTCATAAACTCATTTTATGCACAATAGAACACTGAAAACAAATCAAATATTTAAACTGAGAAAATGTTCCACTTTAAGAGACATATTTGTTCATTTTGAATTTGATGGCAGCAACACGTCTCAAAAAATATGGGACGGGAGCAACAAAAGGCTATAAATGAAAGTGGTACTAAACAGAAACATCTGGAATATTTTGCTACTAATTAGGTTACAGGTCAGTAACATGATTGGGTGGACAAAGCAGGCAGAGTTTCTCAGAAGTAAAGATGGTAAGGGGTTCACCAATCTGCAAAAGACTGCATCTACAAATTGTGGAACAATTTCAAAATAATGTTCCTCAATGTAACACTGCGAAAACTTTGAATATCTCATCATCTACAGTACATAATATCATCAAAAGATTCTGGGAGTCTGGAGAAATTGCTGTGTGCAATGGACAAAGCTGTCAATCAGTATTGGATGCCTTCAATCTTTGGGCTCTCAGGTGGCACTGCATTAAACACAGGCATGATTCCGTCATGGAAATCACTGCATGGGCTCAGAAACACTTCCAAAAATCATTGTCTGTGAACACAGTTCACCGTGCCATCCACAAATGCAGGTTAAAGCTCTATCGTGCAAAGAAGAAGCCATATGTGACCGTGATCCAGAAACGCCACCGTCTTCTCTGGGCCAAAGCTCATTTAAAATGGACAGAGGCAAAGTGGAAAACTGTTCTGTGGTCAGACAAATCAAAAATTGAAATTCTGAGTGCACAACATGGACATTGGTGCTGAAACATAGAAACTCGATGCAAACGTGTGTGTCACACATGACAGGGTGTTGGCAATCCTGTAATATACTACTGATAACTGGAAGTGTTTCTGGCAGACTGTGCGGACCACAGATAGTATAAAAGTCAGACTCAGTCAAACCAAAACACTGCAGCTTAGCTGGCAGATTCAGCATCTGTGTAAAATACAGCGGCTGTGGATAGGAGGAGAGCTTACTGCTAGAAGACAATGACGTCATATTTAAGTCTGTGTGTTGCTTGTGCAGCTGTTGTGTGTTTGATTAAAAAATTTGAGATTTTCTTTTTTCCTCAAATGTTGGTGCTGGCACTGGCCAAAAACTTCTCTGTGTAAGAAAGTGGCTTTGTAGTAACAGAGTTTAGGTGCTGAACTAGCCTACCTGTTGTCCAGACCGGTCATCCATTTTAACAGAAAACACTACAAAGGAGGCTTAAATTGTGGAACAAAAAAAAAAAAATTAGAAGATGATAAAGGCTTATAATACCTTCACAGCTGAGTAATAGTGAGACAATAATGATGCTTTATCACTACACTGAACCCATTTCTAGATAATGATTTAATGGTATTTTATTGTCAACATTTTTCAAATTCCATTCAAACTTCCATTTATGTTATATTCTTAGTGGATGCAACTGCATGAGAAAATAATAAGGCTCCTGACATAACATATGCAATATTTTAGTTCCTTCACTTTATGTACACTCTGGTTTATGTAAGTATTGTCACATCCAGTGATTTCAACTGGAGCAGAGAGGATTGGTAAGACAGACAGCAGCATGTGAGAGACAGACACAGTAAGAGAACGCAAGGGAACAATAACAGGGAGACAGAAATCAAGTGATGAAAGCGAAAGCAAGAGAGCATAATGGTGAATGACAGAGAGAGAGAGAGAAACTGTGAGAAAACAGCAACTAAACAGCTAGACTTTCATGTGTTCATTGGCCATTGTTGCCAGGCAACTGTTTGACCCTGACATAGAAATCATGTAAGTGTGTGCGCACACACACAACACACACAAACACACAGGAAAATAAAATTAACTATATCACAAAAAGGCCATCAACACCTCCAATGAGAAAAACTGTCTTCTCTCATTAAAACTAATTATGTAAGCAGTGAGAGGAAGAAATTCGGACACGATGTGTGACAGTACAACAGCTTACAGCTGAGACTATTGATCCAATTAGGCTTGACACCTTCTCCTTGGAGACATCTCTGCAATCCATCCATCAATCCATCTTACACAGTGTATCCATTTTTATCTCTCTAACAACAACCTACGTAATTGTTTTTTTCCCCACATATCACAGTAGAGCAATATGAATTATAAAAAGATAAATCTAAAACAAAATTAAACAAACAAACAAAAAACAAAACTCTGTTCTGATGAATGAATTTACACATTTAAATTCAGATGAAGCCAGGTTTGAACGTTTCCCTTTTTTGAGGTGGAAAGCCTGTTAGGTTGAGACTAGTGCAACCATTTGATGGGTTACCATGGAATTTTGTAAATGGTCTCGAGGATGGCATTTCCATGAGTGGTTGTCGTTTTGGAGTGGATTGGCTGTTTGAGGTAAATGAGATTTCCAAATAACTGTGACCTTGAGAAGAGAACACTACCCTTTCTAATCTACCATCATCCCAAAATCCTCTAGAATGGCCTCTTATAATTCAAAATGTTCACCTAACTCCCAAACCACATTAACTTTGTGTCAGCTATTCATTGTACTGGTTTGATAATCTTTGAATTTTGAACCGGCAAATTTTTTGGAATTAGTTTCTATGGTTGTGTTTGAGTGATTGGGTTGGGTGTTAAGAATCTAAAACACCCTCTGCTCCAAAAGTGAAGCACTCCCCATAGTCCCGTATTAAAATGTCCAATTTAATAGCATGTTTAAAGCCTCGTACAAAAAAAACATTTTATTGTCTATGGATAGTTACCCCCTTCATAATCACAGTGGGTATATTTTTTTTAAGAAGTGATGCACTTGGATAGTGGCAAGCCTTAAAGTTAGGGGCACAGCAGCTTTGGTTGACAAGTGTGCCAACATAGCTACAGTCTCTATTAATTGAATGAATTAGATCTCTTAATTGTATTTAGTCTGTTACTTAGCAGTAAGTAGAGGGTATGTATGGTTTCACATGGCACCTGTTCACATTATGGATGCAGCTTGCTAAGCAAGCTTGCTAGCACTAACTAATAACAGAAAACATGGTCCGGACAGAAAGACCACCAAAGTTCACACCGTTTTATGTTCTCTCTGTTTATGTTAAAACATCCACAATGTGTTCACAACTTTGACCAATAAAATCCCAAGACGTGCTTTCAAAAACAACAAAGTGAAAGACTGGCTAAAGGATTGAAAACCCATGCTGTCCCCTTTGTGTGAATGACAGACAGGGTCACACTCATTTTTTTCTGCCAAGAAAAGTCACATCATTGTTTCTCGACACTCTTGTTTACGCAAGGCATGAAAAGAAGGTAACTGATTGGTCAGTCAGCAAATTCTACGGTGATATCACAGAGCTTAGGCACAGACTGAACTGATAAGTAATACTTATGTAGGCTTATGTCATTTCAGTGCTGAACCAGATGCATTGATTTAAGAACTTCGTACAACCAAAAGGCCTGCTTGTGTGATTGCTGTAGTTTCTCTTCACAAAGAACGAGAATGCAGCCCAAAGTATTTGGATTCTCTTTGCTTTTATGAAAGGCATTGTTAACAAAACCTTTACTGGTGTCTTGGGCTCTCTGTCCACTCTGTTGAAATTTCCCCACCTTTATAAGCAGTTATGTGTGATAATTTCTCCTCCTTACATCGGGCACGTCTGAACAAATGTTCCTTCTTGCAAAAAATGACCAGGTATGGGAGTTTTGCTTTTGCTGCTCAGTGAGATTGTTAATCTCTTCTGAGACCTTTGATGAAGATAAAGGCATAGCATAGTAAATTTAGAAGCCATTGTAAGAGGAAGGTGTACTTTTGTTTATATCAGTCTATTATCAACCCTCTCCAAAATCAGTATTTATTCACTGGGTATTAAATTAACAGTGGCCACAAGTGAGAAAGGGAGAAAACTTGGCTCCTGGCAATTGTGTGAAAGTTACTTTGACATCT
>VUQI01025448.1:0-13824 GCA_015106735.1 Paratilapia polleni | reverse complement strand
CTTTTTAAAACCCCCCCCCCCCCTTTTTTTTTTTTTTTTTTTGTTGATAAACTGAGGCTTTTTAAAAATGAAATCTTTACATTTGTGACTTTAAGATTTATCTTTAGTAGGAAAGTGTAGGCAAGTGGTGGAGGAAGTATGTATTTCAAAGTAAAAGCATTACAGCTGCTCATTTCAGCTTCTCACTTCACTAACCAATGAGTGATGCCACGATGGATGCGTCCAGCTTCTATATACAGTTTGTGGGTGTTGAATAAAGCAGCACAGCTGGACTGCAAGACTGCTGCTGCTTCGTGCATTTGTTGGATATAACCTGACATGAAAAAGGCAGGGCGTTCAGAGAGAGGGCAGCTGAGGCCAAAGTTAGTCCACAGCGAGGCGGCTCGTCCAGCCTGGCAGAGCCCTCCACACATAGCGTTCATTCTTCCCCAGCGGACAGGGGCGTCTTTGTTCCCAGACTTTTGTATTCTTGGAGGAACTGTCATACAAAGACGGCCTCGCACCCGCCCTTCACTCTTTGTGTTTCGCTTCCATCAAACTGATAAGAGAAGTGGGCAGAGAGGCGACGGAGGACGGGCCTGACATGACAAACATCTTAATAACAGCTTCACAGGAATATTTGTGTGTGTGGCTCATGTGCTCGTGGTTATTGTTATCCTACATTCATTTTTTTTTTTTTGTTTTGTTTTTTTAAGTCTGAGTCATCCTCATGAAGCCACATGAAGGGACAATAGAAATGTCAAATCACTTTATGTTTGGAAATCACTTCGGAGCCATTTCCCACTCACCACAGCGTGATTTAAGATGTTTTTGGTTAAAAACCATGTGTAGTGTCGGCCTTCGTGTTTGGACTAAAGTGATAACAGCTCTCTGTTGTGCTGTCTCTGAACCAGCTTTAGCACAGCATGCAAATAACTGATGTAAATTTACATTTTTGAGTCAGATATCACCTGCGTAGGCAAATTGGGAGTAATTTCGTATGAGCCTTCCTCACGCATCTGTACGCTTGATGAGAATTTTTAGGAACACCACTGTAAGAGAGTTCATGGACTCACTGTGCTGTCAAGCAGCCTCAGTTCTCAATGACATGCTGGAAATTGTCCACTGAGAGTTTGCCCCATTGCCTCATTTTTATTCTGTCTGACTTGTATCTGCATTGCTCCTACACTATTTGGCTGATTGAATATTTGCATGAATAAGCAGGTGTTCCTAATAAAGTGCTTATTTTCTTACTTGGTCCTTTAAAATATCAAGATGGTGATAAATGTACATCATGACATCCTGGAGCACAAAAAGCCAAATATTAAATTTACTATGACAGGGATCTTCAAAGTGAGGGCCGTGGGCCCCGGTGGGCTGTGAAGGTACATTAGGTCAGCCAACAAGAAGTTGTTTACAATGAATGAATGAATAAAAACTTCCATTTTCCAGGCAACAGGGTTTGGAAATGACATGTATTTTTATTTATTTATTTTTTAACCTATTTTTAATCCTGAACTCCCCTTTTGTCTTGTCAGCAATGGTAATAAACTAAAAATGAAGCTTCAGGTGCTGAACGTAAAGCTTTTTAATGCAGAATCAGCCTCAGCAAGCAAATCAATGCAAAGGAGGAAATACCACTTGATGTGATTTGGGTTCAATTTCCCAGACATGGATTAGGCCTAAACTTTGAACATTCAGTTCAATTTTATTTAAAAGGGCCAAATCACAACAGGGTAAGGCAATTTATATTATGAGACAAAGACCCTACAATATTAGAGAGAAAACCCCAACAATCAGACGACCCCCTATGAGCAGGCACTTGGCAACAGTGGGAAGGAAAAACTCCCTTTTAACAGGAAGAAACCTCCAGCAGAACCAGGCTCAAGGAGGGGCAACCTCTGCAGCGATGGACTGATTGGGAGTGAGGGGAAAGAGAAGAGAGTAGAGAGAGACAGGACAAAAAAAACACATTATGGGAGAGAGAGAAAGACTAGCAATTGCTAATGATTAAATGAAATAGTGGTGTATGAACACGTGGAGAGTGAAGAGGTGAGTGAAGAAGAAACACTCAGTGCATCAGGGGAAACCCATGACAGCATAACCTTGTTCCACAGAAGAGGGGTCTGATAGCTTAAGGCTCTTCCTCCCATTCTACTTTTAGAAACTCTAGGAATCACCAGTAAGCCTGCAGTCTGAGAGTGAAGTGCTCCAGTGGGACAATATGGTATCAACTGAAGGCTTTTCAAGGAGCTTTTACAATAGTCCAGCCTAGAAGTAATAAATGGATGAACTAGTTTTTCAGCATCACTCTGAGACAGGCTGCAATATTGCACAAATGAAAGAAGGCAGTGCTACTATTTAATGTGCACATTGAACAAACATATCCTCGTCAAAAATGACTCCAAGGTTCCTCACAGTGTCACTGAGACCAAGTTAAAGCCATCCAGAGTAAATATCTGGTTCCACAACATATTTCTAAGATTTTTAGCGCCAGGTATTCAGACAAGTCAGTTTTGTCTGAATTTAGAAGTAGGAAATTAGAGGTCATCCAGACCTTTGTCTTTAAGACTAATTGATTTGTTTTATCTGGCATCATGGATAGATAAAGCTGAGTATCATCAGCATAGCAATGAAAATGTATGCTATTTCTTTAAATAATGCTGCCTAAGGGAAGCATGTGTAGTGCGCATAGAATTGGTCCCAGCACAGAACCCTGTGGAACTCCATAATTAACTTTACTGTGTGATGAAGATGTCCCGTTTACATGAACAAATTGTAAGTCGGGAACATTACTGATTAAGGTCTTCTTTTCGTCACAGGTAGGATGGCCAGTCCCCCTCTGCTCCTTCACCTTCCATAAACTGTCACTTAAATAATACTCCCAAAATATCAACTAAACTTGGTAAAAAATCCCCAAACAATAAATGTGTGTGCCTTTTCATTTAGCTTCCAGTATCAAACATGCATGAACTAGTAAAAATATAGGTCAAAGTAATGGAACCCCTGGTCTCCATTACATGAAGTCATTCCAGACTCATCTTGATGCACGTACTTGGATCATCTCCAACATGGTGCTGTGGCAGAACTGCGACGGACATTTTTCCATCCGTGTGACTGGTTACAGCATGACACATGATTGATCATTGATCAGTGCGTTATGACTTTACATTTAAAATTTACATTTAAAAGTTAATATTTAGATTTAGATGTAAAATGTTTGCATGAGGGGAGGAGTCATGATTTGTTGATGACTGTTTTCATGATTCCATACAGTTTGTGTATTTTGCCCTTCAGGCTCATTGTGATGGCAACAGAAGAGTTTCTCCAGCACCTGATCACAAATCCTGACAGACTCAACAGTTTAGTGGATGAAACCAAAGATTGGGCTTTGCACCATGGGCTTATAATGAGGACGCATGAGACCCCCAATTCATCAGAGGTAGGGGCCACCACATGGACTGTTCATAAAGTTTTGAAATTAATCTGCAGTTACTGCTTTCAGTTAGAGAGTGATATAACACATAGAATCGCATGGGACTCTTGAATAAGGAGAAGTATGTATATTGATACTAAAGAAACATGATCTCAAGGGGACCTCACTTCCAGAAGCTTAACCTAAACCATATTACAAATTACACCACAGAAAATAACTTTAAAATAATGTTCACTGAATTGTTAGAAGCTACTTTCATTCCACAGAATTGCTCCACATGTTACTTAAACATTCAAAAACTTTGGAGGCATTACCTAAACTGTTTTTTTTTTTTTTTAAATTCCACACCTATATACAATCTACAAATAAGGTCAGTAAGACCAAAATGAACAAGTTTGGGCTTTATGGATAAGACCCACATGGGATAGCCACTTCGCTGGTGTCTTCCTTGAATAAAATAATTGAGCTAATGATGCCTTTATCTGTCTTGGTGGTTCTAAAATCTGTAATTTCATGCATTTCTGTCACGTTTTCAGCTTGTGACATATGCTCCGTTCACGCTCGTCCCGACTCCTGTGCCGGAAGCTGCCATTCTCCAGGCTCTGGCCCTGCAAACTCACTTCAACACGCTGATGGACAAGATCAGCCAGGACCCAGACTTTCTGGAAGAGGCTCTTTCAGGGTACAAAGGGGAATGTTGGTGACATGGATTACAGCATGTGCTAATTGTGGCCTTGGAATCTCACAGCTGAAATGCAATCATAAACTACAAAAATCCTGTCAGTAGCTGACATGAAAGTAGGTCTGATTTATGTAGTCGTCCAATGTGCCTTTACTAGTAATGATTTGCACTGTGATGAAACATGGAATTTCATATGAATCCTTTGAGCTTCTGAGGCAGTATTGATTTAAAACAGTGCTTAGCTCACTGTTGATGTATGCGTTTTTTGTCTGCTCTGCATTGCAGTACTATCCAAGCAGATGATTTCACAGCCAGGTTGTTTGGTATATATAGACAGGTACAGCTTGAAGGTCGGAGACAGGTAAAAAAAACTTAATTTACAATGTTAACCTGAGATAGTTAACCTGGCTTTACTTTTTTTTAATGATGGTGTTATTTGACCTTGTACTCTCTGCTAATAATGAAGGAAAATGAAAAGATCAAAATTCATAATTATGTCGCCATATTTAGATTTCTCCACTGTGCCTGCCAATCAGCCTGAAGCCTGTTATTGGATTCAGGCTCCAGCAGTATATAAGGAATACAAGTAGGGACTTTTTTCAGTATTCATCAGGATGAGGTGATATATCATAGGTCTACGCTCTACATTATTTGAGTGCCTGACTATTTCTGCAGGTTGAGTGTTTTTTAAAAAAATAAATAAAATTAGGATTTACACACAGTGAATTGTGTGTGTCTGCTTTCCAGTCCACTGTGCTGGGTTTGAATCGGTCTGACTACATGGTGGACGAGGGCAAGAATGGAACGTCTTTCTTGAAGCAAATAGAAATCAACACTATTGCAGCGGGTGGTTTTGGCGTGTCTGACTGTCTCCCTGCAGTGCACAGGTACCCCAAGACATGTTATGTTTTGATGTGATTAGGCATCATCTTTTCAAAAAGAAAATAGCACGTTAATCAAGTGTTTTTGTTGTTTAGATGCACTTAAATTTAGAAATCATCCAAGCAATGCCATGGATAATTCTTGAACAGCTCCCCATGCTCGTACCTCACCACATATGCAATTTCCATTTATACAAAAAATATTTGTCAGGCATATACTGGGATCTGTTGGTTTGTGGAAGGAGGCTGAACGTGTTAAGGATGCCAACAAGACTCCTCGAATGAGTGCCGCTCTTGCCAAGGCCTGGGAGCTTTATGGTCAACAGAAGTAAGTATAGTGGCAGTGGAGGTCCACACACTGTGTGGGTTAGGGTAGCAACAAAATGCTGTATATAGAAGAGCACTCATAGACTTTTTCCACTGAATGAGAAATGGCGAATCAGCAGCTTGACTTTCTTTTTATGCAGGGCAGTGATTCTGTTTCTAGTGGAGGATTTCCAAATAAGCCAACTTACTCATCGTTGCATTGAGAAAGAGCTTTGGAAGAGGTAAGGATTTACAAAATATATGATGATTCATGACAGCACAAGGGTCCCGTTCTCTGCACGTCCCTTCAAAGATATAAGGTAACTATCTGATCTAGCAGATGGTTACGCAAATCCAGTTTTTCGGTTCTTCAAAGCCTTGAAGAAATTAAAACAGCTCTTATGGTCACTGACCACAGGGGAAAGATTGATACTAGAAACTATGACTGGAACTGGAAAGACAAGTCTTTGTAGGCACAACTTAAGTCTAATGCATACGGTAGGAGATGTAATCCAGTTTTAAGATGTTTACCTTGGAGCGCATGATGTCACCCACTATTTTAAAGGGAGCATGGATAACAAAAAATCAAATACACACTCATTTATCATTTTTTATATCTTACTTTTAAATAATGTAAGTTGCACAAAATTTAAATCAAACTGTGTTCCTCTGTTATGGCTTTTACTTGAAACAATCCTACAGCTGGGATTCTTTTTAACCCTTTCATGCATGGTAGTCACTACAGTGGGCAGCTATTCAAAAATTTCACTTGAATTGTTCTTTTCATGCCTAAAGGGTAATAAAAACCGTTACCGAAAAAAATCTTGACTGAAGATGTCATAATTCATGCATGAAAGGGCAGCATGGGAATTATAGTTAGAATGTGATGAACAACTAAAACCAGACAACTGAAAGTGAAACTAAAGAGTATGAGCAGAAAAAATTAAAAGTTACTGTGTTCTTTGTAGTTATTAATCGTTGCAACATTTTCATGTCTACTGTGTTAATGATCTCACCCTTTATACGTTGTTGTTTTCTCTTTTTCTTCCCTCACAAAAGTCCAAGCAAATGGCATCACACCAAGGGAACAAAGGCTTCATTTCAAGCTTTCAACAGCATTCTTGCTGTTTTTGGTTGAATTTCTTCATTTTATTTCAAATTGTTGATGGGCAGTGACAGAAAATCCCATATTTCTCTCCTAATATGTGGTGCTAACAAATAACATATTGAATTATTCCCTCCTGGCCAATGCTGCACCTCTCTAAGGGAAATGAGTCAGGGTAACTTTAAGGATTATGACAATCCCAAAACATTCTCTTCCGTTACTATCAATGCACAAGTTACAAGAGGATTCCTAGGGATGCCACAGCATGGTTCCTAACACTGAACAAACATACTTCCAAGCAAGGCTGACCATATGAATGTGTTGCTGTGACAACCAGTCCAACAATTATCACTCCAAATCTTTAACAAATTGATCAGGATAAAACATTAACATGCGTATGGAGGAAGGGCCCCAAGAGTTTAACCATTCGTGAACAGTAACCGTGTGACATTTTGTAGTATGAAGAAGAAAACTTTCTTTCTTTCTTTACAGGAAAATTTGTGTTATCCGAAGAAAATTTGAGGAAGTGTCGAGACAGGGATCTCTAGATGGCAACAAAAGATTGTTTGTGTGAGTATGCATTTATTTTTAATTGCTGTGAAATGTGTTCAAAGGGCCATGTTCAGAAATTGTTTTATTTCTTTTGAAAATACGCACATTACATTTGAGAAGAGTTTTACCGTACTCATTATATGCTCAATATGAAGCTAGCAGCTAATTTTAGTTCAACAAAAATATTTTAAAGAGGTGATAATTTGTTAATTTAGAGATTTTTTTCCATTTTTCTACAATACAGAAATGTAGCAACTGATCAGAGATAACATGTTAGTGAGCTTTATTGCCACGTTTGTTGATTATTTAATGAGAACACAGAGCCAGGCTAACCGTTTCATGCTGATCACAATGAGGTGATCTGGTGGGTTTCACTTACAGCTCTCTTCTGTTTCCCCTCACCCTCAACCGGTCGTGGCAGATGGCTGCCTCTCCTTGAGCCTGGTTCTGCCGGAGGTTTCTTCCTGTTAAAGGGGAGTTTTTCCTTCCCACTGTCGCCAAGTGTTTGCTCATAGGGGGTCGCCTGACTGTTGGGGTTTTCTCTCTAATATTGTAGGGTCGTACACAAAGTGCCGTAAAGCACCTTGAGGCGACTGTTGTTGTGATTTGGCGCTATATAAATAAAATTAAATTGACTTGAGTGGGATCAGTTTGTAAAGAAGCAACAGCCTTTCTAAACTTGGAAAAAAAAAAGTTTAGAAGACCTTACTTTAGCGCTTGCTGTGGCCAGAGGAGAGGCGGGGACACTGTGTTACTGCTCACTGAGATAACAGCACTCAGTGAGCAGTGTGTTTGTGTGTGGCAAGAATATCTACATTTACCACTCAATATTCAGAGGTGGTATGAACTCATAATTCATATTTTGAGAGCAAAAAAAGGACACTCTGCTGTCAGAGGCCTAGTTGCCTTGGTAAGTTCCTATTTAAACAGGTCATAATTTGATTTTTCAGGGTAACAGTTTTTTCAAAGATGGGAAGTACGACGACGCCATTGAGTGTTACACGAGAGGGATGGCTGCCGATCCGTACAACCCCGTGCTCCCCACAAACAGAGCTACATCATTTTTCAGGCTCAAAAAGTAAGTCAAATGTATGGCTGCTGTAAAGGAAGTTTGAGGTGTTTTCCATAAATGTATTAATAGAAGTGTTTTTCCGTTTGCAGGTATGCTGTGGCTGAGTCCGACTGCAACCTGGCGATCGCTCTTGACGGCAGCTACTTCAAAGCGTACGCACGGAGAGGAGCAGCCCGGTTTGCACTGAAGAAGTATGAACCTGCATTAGAAGGTAACAAGCACAACAACAAGAGAGTGTATTTTAATTTGAGAGCCCTGAGGTGACTGTGAATATTCTTTATAGATTACGAGATGGTTCTCAAGCTCGACCCCGGGAACATGGAAGCACAGAATGAAATTATGAAAATCAAAGAGGTGAGTGAGTGCACGCTGTTTATTTGTGGTCACTTTCATCTCGCTGGTTCTTCCTCCCTGATGTCCTCCTGATGTTTCTGGCTGTGTCAGGCTCTCGGGCATCAGGCGCCTCCCATTCCGACTGAAGCCACGCAGCCGCACGAAGCTCCCACAGTCGATCCTGATCAGCAGAGATGGGTGGAGGAGCAGCAGAGAAAACAGGAGGCCGTTATCCAGAAAGACAGAGTAGGATTTGCATGATGAGTTTTAGCACTGTTTCCCACTTCTTCTCAAAGATCTCTCCTAAGTGATGAGGGTTATTGTGTCTCTCAGGGGAATGCCTACTTCAAAGAGGGGAAGTATGAAGCAGCTGTTGAGTGCTACACCCGAGGCATGGAGGCAGACAACTTGAACGTCCTGCTGCCTGCCAACAGAGCCATGGCTTACCTCAAGCTAGAGAAGTAAGGGCACTTTGTTTGACTGAAATTGGAACACTGCTAGTGATTTTCCTCCTTGTTTCTGACTGTACATATTGTTAGCAGCATGGCCGACCTTCAGCTTTTGTTTTTCCTCTTTTCTGCTGCAGGTATAAGGAGGCAGAGGAGGATTGCACTAAAGCCATTTTCCTGGACAGCACTTACTCCAAGGCATTAGCCCGCAGAGGCACAGCCAGAGTGGCGTTAGGAAAACTGGCAGAGGCCAAACAAGGTGCAATGTGTCTGTGTTTTTATGAGTCCAAAAAGAATATTCTGTCTGAGTGCTGTTGGGTTAATTTTAATCTTCACTTCTGTCGTGTGTGTCACAGATTTTCAGCAGCTGTTGAAACTGGAACCTGGGAACAAGCAGGCCCTGAATGAACTCCAGAAACTCCAGATAGTACGTTTCAAGATCCAGTCATTGGCTCAAACCAAGAAATAATCATAGAAGAAGAAAAACAGTTAAAAATGAATCTATTAGAATCTAATGTCTGGACAGACACATCAGCTTTTATTAGGTTTGAACTTCTGGAGACTTTCCTTCTTTTTCCTTATTGTCTTTCTTCTGGTTTTAGGACACAGGCTCCAGTGGCCTCCTTCAGACAGAGGACAGCTCACAGAGGAGAACAGTCCAACCAATAGACAAACCTGCACACATTTGCTCAACTGTGAGTAGCAAATGTCTTGTATTAAACATTTCCTGCATTGCACAGGTCATTCTCACACCCTTTGGACTAGTCTGTTTGTATTGTAATATACAGCAGCCAGTAAAGGCAGAGATTAGTAGGTGTGTGATACAAAAAACATCTTACTTGGTGTGACTGCATTAGAAGTGAAGTGTTTCATGTGGAAGCGATGTGCCAAAAGCAGTCTTTAATTTAGAAATGAACACTTTTCTCAGAACCAGAGAGTTTTAGGGAAAAAACTGAATTTAAATCAGACATAATCCGTTTCGAATTACCACAAAGGTCATGTATGTCTGCCAGTCGCTTTAGTTTTCCATTAAATAAACATTTAAACAAACAGCTGCTGCTACTCAAATTTCAGTTTTATGGTCAGATTTCCTAAGCAGTTTAAACTAGTGTGATGCTGCAATCTTAAAAACGTGCCATTAATGATCTGCAGTGCATTTCAATAATCACCATGTGTCTCCTCCCAGTCTTGAACCGAGGCTCTTTGAATGTGTTAACCACTATACTGTGGAGCTACGTGAGCACCATGAATTAGCAGGTCAACATTGAGCAGAACTGATAAGAGAACAGTTGATCTACTAACCAAAATCAAACCATGTAAACGTAGGTTTTAGGCATGTGTTTCTCTGCTGATACAGCCTGGAATTCCAGACCAATGTGAGGCTTGGAGGTTGGGAACAGGTATTCTCTGGAGAAACTCAGCTCAGATGGAGTGCAGGAGTTATCTAGAAGATGACAATTTAAAAGACTGTATAAATAAATCTAAACTTTGCTGTCTGTATGGGGTCCATGGCTTGCATGCGTCTTGTACTGGGCAACTATTCTCCCTAAATTCTTTGTCCAGCAGGGGGCATAAAAGTCTTCAGTCTAGACTGAACATCTGTCTGCTGTCATCTTCATTTTAATTGTTACTACAAAGATAAGAATTTGCTATTGGGTCCTTTTTTATTTTATAAAGCGTGACAAACAGAGTTGTTTTTTTTTGTTTTTTTTCTCTCCAGAAACCTCTGAGGAGGATTGACATCGAGGAAGTCAGCGGAAAGATGACCGTGCCTGAAGTTGAATCGGGTGCATCCAAGCCCTTGGTGCAGGAAGTGGTGAGGGAAGTTGAGGAAGGATCCTCTCCACTGTCTACATCACCCAGCGCCAAGATGATCAAAATCGAGGAGCTGTCAGAGGTCCCCTCACAGGCGTCAGACCAGTAAGTGTCTGTTTTTTTTTAAATGCTGCTCTTAACTTTTCTGTAAAGCCCCGAATGTATTATTTCATTGTATCAATCATTTCCACTATTAAACAGTTTTTATTCATCTGTTCACCAGACAGACCAAACAACCAAAACAGGCAGAAACCGTTCATCCTCCTGAACCATCAACCGAACCCTCCTCGACAGTAACAGACCTGCCTCCTCCACCCGCCAACAGCTTCCAGCTGGAGGCCGACCTCCGCAGGATCGGAAACCAGCCCGAATATATTTACAGATATCTGAGGGTGAGCTCTATATGCTTTTCTTTGTGCTCTCAATTATCAAAGACTTTTACCTAAGAGGAAATAGCTTTTCTGAGCTGGATGAACAGAACAGACTTGAAGTGCTGAACACTCAACCAAATATAAAAACAGAAGCTGTAAGATTTTATTTTAGCTGAAATTGTCATCTTTGTTCTTGTTTTTCTTTGCAGCAAATCGAACCTGAGGCGTACGCCAAGATTTTCCACAACTCCCTTGAACCTGACATCCTTAATCAAATCCTGAGGACGCTCCATGACTTCTACATCAAGTCAGTGCTTTGAACGACTTTCATAGAAAATGCATCTGGATCTGAACTGGTTATGTTTAAGTCAATCAGTATTATTATCCAATCAGTATTCATACTATTTTTAGCTGTACTTCAGCAAATGTAGCAGTAGACAGATTAGATGCAGATCAAACTCTTAGTGAACCTGTGTAGCTTTCTAGTGTATTTTAAGATCAGCTTTATTTTCAGGAATGAAGAACTGGCCGTTACACTGGAGATTCTCAGCAGCCTTGCAAGTGTGAGGCGCTTCGACATGGCTGTTATGTTCATGGCATCCCCAGAGAAGAAAGGTGGAGTCTTCTTGATTTGCTGCTGCAGTCAGCTCATATTTTCACTTTCTCTTTTTAAGCCACATTTTTCCAGCATATTGATAATTCCTGTGTTTTTTCTTTTTCTTTTTCTTTTTGTTTTTTGTCTCACAGTGCTTAAAGAACTGTTTGACTTTCTTCACCAAGGCAACCTGGACAGATCATCTGTCACAACCTTACAGAAGAAGTATTGCATGTGACTGGATTCAAGGCAAATTTGCCACTTCAGCGGACTTCGGATTTCAAATAAAACCAAACACTTAAGGAATTTTGTTATATTCTAATGCTGAATAAACTAAGTCAAGTCACTCCTATTGAATAGGACTGTAGAGCCATGACTCTTTCCTCTGGAAATCTGATGTTGTCTTCTGTCATAATTGTGTTTAATTAAATTTGGAGGCTAGAAATTCACAGTTCATTGTTTGCAATTTGGTGCATTTTAGTAAAAGCAAAAATCTCTTTTCTACAATAGTTAATTAGACTGTTGATTAATATATAGAATTTTCAGCTTTCAGTTACTTTAAACATAGTGTAACAGCACAGATGGGTCTGTGTGACTACTGTGCTCAGTTTGAAAGTTTTTCCTTTTTTTTTTTTTCCAAACCTGCCAAATAAATCCTTGTGTTGGAGTATACTGGAGAAAACTGTAAATCAGTTTTCAGTAAGCTAATAAATAAAAATGTATTTTGTACTTTATGTGGGCTTAGCTTTACTTAATCTGCTACATCAGATGTGTGATCAGATGGGAATATGGAATAATATAAAATGAGATTCACTTTGTGTAATTTGAATGCAGTACAGAAGTACAAGTACAGAATCCATGTGTCTTTTCTCAGTACCTGTTGAATCCTATTCAAAGTGACACAGTGGTTTGCAACCTGCCAAACACTTCCTGTACAAGCTCCATGTGAATCTCCAGGAAGGAGTGACTCAGCTGAGGACAAAAAGTTCACTGTGACCCTTATCTCAAGAGAGCCTGGTCTTGAAATCACCCCCTTATTTGATCCATCTGCAAGAAGGAAGAGAGAGAACTTCAATTCAATTCAATTTTATTTATATAGCGCAAGATCACAACAACAGTTGCCTCAAGGCGTTTTATAATGTGGAGTAAAGACCCTACAACATTAGAGAGAAAACCCCAACAATCAGACGACCCTCTATGAGCAAGCACTTGGTGACAGTGGGGAGGAAAAACTCCCTTGTAAAAGGAAGAAACCTCTGACAGAACCAGGCTCAGGAAGGGGCAGCCATCTGCCGCGACCGGTTGGGGGGTAAGGGGAAACAGAAGAGAGCAGAGGGAGACAGGACAAAAGACACACTATAGGAAGCAACCAATATATGCCATTTTTGCTAAAGTATACTAAAGTAACAGTCTGTTCAAACAGGGAGTCTACCTGGAAAATGCAAGAAAACTTTATTTAACTACTCAGCTCTAATGCAGCAAATAATACCATGGGGTTATTTCTGCTTTTATGTTAAATATGAAGCTACAGTCAGGCAACTAGTTTAGCATAGCTTAGCTCATCTTAGTTTAGCATAAAGACTGAAAGCAGGGGGAAACAGCTAGGTAAAAAAAAAAAATTAAAATGCCCACCTGCATTTCTTAAGATCCAAAATTTGGATATAATGTCTTTTTTGTTTAATCTGTACAAAGAACTAAGTGTAAAAACAAGAATTTATGATTTCGTGGTGTCTAATTCTTGGCTAGAAGCAGTGATTTCCTGCAATCTCTGCTGGTCACTCTGCTGTGAAGAAGACCCCAAAGGAAGTCTGCTCCCATTAAAGAAATAACACTGAAAAGGGTAGACCAAATTTAAATGGTCTATTCGGTCAAAAAGTTGGACATAATGACTAAAAACCCTAGAGAAATTATTTTGACTTTCTTTTATTCCAAGCTTGCTTCCCTTTTTGCACCTTCTTCCTGCCGAATGCCTAATAATGGCTTCTCAATGTGTTTGTTGTTAACTGCATTTCTTTGACATACATGCCAGCCTTTGAGGCAGCATCGTGGAGATGTGAAATGGTGTCCTGAGCTTTCCAAGGAAGAAATCCAGCAGTCGGTTGCATTAAATATTATTTTAGCTTCATCAATAGTGGATTCACTTGAGCAGCCTGAGATGATAATAGCTCCCTTGTGCATTTTGGAGTCTGTCACTTGGGAGATTGAGTCAGCAGCCTGTTGTTCCCAGCTGGAGGAGCCTGATCCTGGA
>VUQI01025447.1:0-24471 GCA_015106735.1 Paratilapia polleni | reverse complement strand
TCAACCAGAATGAAGAATAAAAATGTGCTCAAAGTGAAGCCATGGGAGCAGCGAGCGCCTTGACTGCAGCCAGATAAATCAAGACAAGCTGATGAGGAGCGGAGCGGCGGAGCGAGGGAACGAACGGCAGCAGAGGACAAAGGCTCAGCTTACCCAGCTCTGTTATCATTTGTATGTTGGTTCCACTTTTTTTTTCCTGACTGAGTGAAACCAATGGCAGTAGTTTGCCAGGTTTAGCTAATGGTGATGAGACAGCGCAGAGAGGGGGAGAAATTGTGTTGTTATTCAAACAGTTTCAAAGACTGCAATAAAGGCATTTGGCTGTCTCAGACTACTCGTGTCAACTTCAGAATTACTCTGAAATATTCATGGCTGTCCGGTGTCTAAAAGTGAAGCACCCTGGATTAGAGTGCACAGTAGATACGAAGCCCGAGCTGTCACAGCATCGCAGCACTTCAACAACAATAAATAATTTCATGGTAAAGCAGTGAGACGGATAAAAAAGGTCTTATCCATAAACACACCTACTTTACACGCCATGCAAACAAAATTGATCATGAAACTCAGATGAGGTGTGTTTTTTAGGTTTCAAAATGACTTTAATCTGCTTCTGGCACTGTTACCTGCACATATGACAATGTAATTACAGCATATATTTGCCGTAAGACATCCAGCCACTCTCTCCTCTGTATTCTCTTACTTCTTCCTTTCCTGAGAGACAATGTTATCACATCTTTAGTTGCTGCAGTTGGAAAATTTGTCAGCAAAGAGCATGCGAAGACGCAACCCCGGAGCCACTAGCATTTAAGTCCAGCACAGAAACCAGTGACTCTAGCACGGACTATCTAGTTTTGATGATTACATATGTGGTCAGCAGTGTAATGGGAGAGGCTCTATTCAGGTAATGGCTAGGCCGGTTACAAGTAATATTAGGCAGCTCCTTTCTCTTTCTGGCCTTTTCTTAGCTGGCCTCATGCTCCATTGCTCCCTAA
The DNA here is from genome assembly GCA_015106735.1 of Paratilapia polleni. Classification (NCBI taxonomy): domain Eukaryota; kingdom Metazoa; phylum Chordata; class Actinopteri; order Cichliformes; family Cichlidae; genus Paratilapia; species Paratilapia polleni. Next base: position 23,479 of record VUQI01025447.1, on the reverse strand, counting down.
TTGGGTCAGAGGAGACAGAGTAGCTGGTCTCTGGTGCTTTAGAGGGCCCCTCAGAGATCTGAAAGTTTCATGAGTCCCCATCACCAGTGGGAATACAACCACTGGCATTGTGATTAATAAATGGACCCATTTTGCAACCAAGGCACTTTTTCTCCTCTACTTTTTCCCTCTCTTCCCTTTTCTCCCTCTCTCACTCTCTCCATCGACAGAGCTTCTCTTGTCCATTAGTGGACAAATGGCAGGAGATGTGGCTTTTGTCCTGAAAGTGCGTGTCTGATATCTTCACGTTGAGTCACCATTTGACAAAAACTAGCAAGATCCAATAACTCACATACGAATATGAACCTGAGTTGGGCAAAGCTACCGACAACATGAAAGTGGACAAAAATTCCACACCATGCATTCTTTAGTCCGTTTGACCTTGAATGAGTTGGAACTTTTGATAGCACAATGATGCCTGGGATTATTAGCTCTGTGTGTCTACATCTGGAAATGAAAAATGAGTTGATCGGTAGTTACTGGATGTAACATGCAATGTTTGCAACTGAGGTGGGTGGAAACAGTTTTACCTAGTTCTGTGATGATGGGGATGTTGGATCCAGTGGTGACGGAAGCCTGACGCACGAAGCCATGTACTGGACTGCTGTCTGGAGATGACCTGTCCATTCCAGGAGGCGTGAAACCTTTGCACAACAGGAAACACAGATATAGGCTGATATAGGCTGTACACGTCATATAACCAGGTAGCATTATGCATTATGTTTTCAGGCTGGGCAGCAAACTTTCTGGCAGATGTAAAGATGGTAACTCTTTCCTTGTTGCAAAACATTAAAAACAATCAAATATAAATACAATCATGTGAAAAAGAAAGTTTTCACAGGACTCTATGCAGTCCAATAAAAAACTAAGTACACCCTTACTGCTGTTATAGGATTTAAGAAGGTAAGCAGCAGTCAGGGGCTGCTGATAAAATGCACTTGATTTATTAATCATCAGCAAGTGTGAACACCTCTATAAAAGCAGATTTTTTGGCAGTTTGCTGGTCTGGAGCATTCAGGTGTGTTAACACAATGCCACAATCTTCCCAGGAGTGGACGTCCCAGCAAATTCACCCCAAGGTCAGACTGTGCAATGCCCAGACAAACTGCAAAAAATTCAAGAGCTGCATCTCAGACTCTACAGGCCTGAGCATGTTCAGTGATAAAGGTGTTGACAGTACAATTACAAAAAGACTGAAAAAGTATGGCTTGTTTGGAAGGGCTGCCTAGAGAAAGTCTCTTCTCTCTAAAAAAGATCATGGCAGCACGGCTTAGGTTTGTTGCATCTGAACAAACCACAAGACTTCTGGAACAATGTCCTTTGGATGGACAAGATGTGGAGATGTTTGGCTATAATGCACAGTGCCAAACACAGCATATCAGCACTAAAACCTCATACCGACTGTCAAGCATGGTGATGGAGGGGTGATGATTTGGGTTTGTTGTGCAACCACAGGACCTGGGCACCTTGCAGTCATTGAGTTGACCATGAACCCTGTATACCAAAGTATTCTAATTCTAAAGTAGTCAAATGTGAGGCCATCTGTCTGACAGCTAAAGCTTGGCCGAAACTGGGTCATGTAACAGGACAATGATAACTGAAAAAGAAAGGTGTTACAGTGGCCCAGTCAGTCCAGATCTCAACCTGAAATACTGTGGCGGGATCTACTGAACCATGGGGTGTACTTAGTTTTTCTCAAGACTGCATAGAGTCCTGTGGAAACTTTATTTTTCAATGTACTTACCCTGTACATTATTGATACTTCAGTTTCAATTTATATTAAAAAATAACTACATTATTTCTCTGTGTATCTCTTTTGCTGGGTGTCTGTATTTCTGTTATTGCTGTTTAATTTGAATAAATTCAATACAATAAATACACAAGAATTTTAAAAAATGCTATTTAAAGTTAAAAGTTTAAAGCAATATATTACCACTAACTAATTATTCTATTCTTTGCTTTCTAAGCTGCATTTTACTACATATATAACATGTGTCTCAGGACTGCTATTACTATTTCTATGACATAATAATTTAATAAATATCAAAAAGTCAGATTCCAGTTTAAATTCCATCTCTTTTAAATGTAGTAACTGTGTTTTGGCTTTGTGTGGGCCTTACTGCATTATTGCAAATGTCAAAGCAAAATGTGCAGTCTGTGCATTTTACTACACTACTATCATAGGCATGAGGGCATGAGCTGAAACTCTGTATAAGTACAATATATAAGTATAATTACACACAGTGCATGTTGTCTCACCCAGCATGAAGTTTCTGATGTGCACTTTATGTGCTATTCAAAAGTGTGGATCGACAAAAAAAATTTAAAAAAATAAACAAACAAACAGAAAGAAGGCGAGGAAGGCTAAGTGAACAAGGCGCCTGCCTAAAAACTGCCATAGGGATACTGTGCTTTTAGGGGTCAGCTAAGACATATTTAGCATTCACATCCCTCCATCAACGGGCAGACATAAATTTTATATGTTGTTCATTTTGTTACAATAAAATTGGTGAAGTGGATCCTGAAAACCTTTTATCAGAAATGGTGTGGCACAGAACCATGAAATACAAGTGCAAGTGACAGGAGTATGAATTCACATGACTTCACATTTTTGCATTTCCTCAAAGTGACAAGTAAACACCTTAAATCTGTAATGCTATATGCATAATGCATCAACTGTGTTTTGACATCCATCATTTAATGCTGACTACAGCAAAATGTCAGCTTATAGTGCCACCACCAAGGAAACATAATGCAGGGAATATATTCAGGTCACAAAGTTTTAAAAGGCTTGCAAATTCTCTGTGTGTGAGAGTGTGTGTGTGTGTGTGTGTGTGTGTGTGTGCCTTTCCTGTCAAGAAACTCAATGAGCTGCTTACATTACAAAAGAGATCTTTCAGCCCTTTGCAAAGGAAAAGACACCAAATAGTTTAGTACACAGCAGGAAGCACACACTGAACTGAAGCATGGATAATCATAACTTTTGTTACACCAATTATTGAACTAGGAAATAGCAGCGGTTTGACACTTCAACCAGGGAGCACAGCTCAGATAGTGCAAACATCATTTTGTCGATGTCCATAAAGGATGATGTTTACTCCACTGGAGAGTGACAGCAAGTTTTTGGATTCTGCCTCTAAAACGCTACTCTTATTGTATCATAGTGAACATGAAGACTGCAAAGATGTAGAAGAGCAGCTTCCATTCTGCGCTGCGCAACCCCAGAAAGTAGTGTTGGTAAGAACAGGGGTACACATGAGGTCTGCTGTGGAGCTGCTTTCAAAACCTGTTAGGTTACAAACAGCTCAAAAGTTGCAATGCAATGTGAGCTGGTGAGATCCAAACAGAGAGCTTTGTGTCTACCGAGTACTGAAAAACAAAACATGTTTATCTGCCTAATCGCCTTAATCTTCTTCTGAGATTATTCATGAAACATTCACGTACACCCCATATGAAAAATATTGTTTCTCTTGTGTTCTTGTGATTGAAATAAAAGCATGCTTCTTGAATTGCCTAATTGTGCTGAATACATTGTATATTTCTCTTTTTTATACATTCTATATAAACGCTAACATTTTCCAAAGGTAAACAAAAATGATGCCCCAAAGCAAAGAAGCTGGCTTTTGCTATTGTTAGGCTGTAACTTAGTTTGTTCAGCTGCAATATACAATAGATGAGCGAGATCTGGGTTACATGCCCCCTTATCCCTGTAGCCCTGCGGGCACAGCTATGCTCTGTGGTTGACTACATGCTACAGCAGCTGGGAGCAGCTCTCCCCCAGGAAAGTGCATGTTTACTTATTCATTTGCACCTTCTAAATTCCACAGACATTGTCTGAATGAGAGCATTGCTAGGAGGAAGGAATCCCCAAAGCAATACCCATGATACAATAGCAGTTATATGTGTGCATTTTCTTATGCATGCATGACTGCATGTCAGTGTGTTTTCTTAAATGGGCCATTAACGTAAGACCCAGTTACTGATAACGCCGGTCTCCACCCATTCATTTGGGGGAGAAGACATAAACCAGTGGGCTTCTGTATTGAGGTGGCTTTCTACAAGTACTGCTCCCCAGAGCGGCGTGCTCTCACATTTACCCCTGCATATTGTTGCTTGGTGGCACCGTTATTGACAGCATATCACTCACTCAGGGCTGGAGAAATAACTGCATTGGCATTCTACTAAAAATGTGGATGTGCTCTGCACTAAAAAAAATAATGGCCTCTTGAACCTTCAACTTTGATTTGTATTTACAACAGTCGCTGTGGTGGCACTAAATAGCGCTTACCTCAAGGCATGTCATGCCTTTCAAGCTAATCATAAACTGAGGATTACCTGTTTGTGAATGTTTGTGGATAGACTGCCTTGGCAGGAATAAATGAGTGTGTTACGTGCGCAAACACGTGCACACGCAATAAAACTCTGAAGTGTGTGCGTGCATGTGTTGCTGTTTTGTTGTGACTAATGAGGAGCAGCTGAATTGGCCTGCCTGGTGATTTGTACTAGCTGCTTAATGATGATGAGGCCTGATGGGATGCCTGGTTCGTATGTTTGTCTGCAAACATCAACAATCTGTTCCAGACGATCTGCCAGACTCCAGATCAGGGGGAACAACATCAAATGACACAGTCATGTTGATTACATCATTAAAAAGTATTATCAAAGGTTTAGCAGCATCTAATTGCCAGGGACAAGACTAAAATCATCAGAAAATTGCATGGAGTAAACACTCTTCAAAGGTTTGATGAAGGTATAAACACAATGTTTTGTGTGTGCGCGCATCTTCAGGAGTTACAGTAATGTCAGTTTACAGACGAGACTCAAAGCAGACTTTCAGAGAATTTCAGTTAAGAGCACTTAGGAGACTCTGTGCTTGACAAACTATCCCTGTCCATTCTTCCTGTGTGGCCTTATCACTCCCCTCCAGTCTATTCCTCTTTTCTTTTTCAGTTTTTGACTACTGTCCTTTCCTCCCTCCCATAACCTGTCCCCTTTGGCCAGGAGTGTACATGGAGTCTAATGGGACACTTCTTACCTTGGGAATTAGCCTGTAAGACCCCAATGCTGTCATCAAACTGCATAGATTTGATGTTGAGTGTTGCCAAGATGCATTCCTTATCCTGCAGTGAGGCATCTTCGATATTGTTCTGATTGGCTGACAGTATTACACACATGTCGCAGAGGTTGATGTTGACAGCCCTTAAATCTGCCCGACTTAATGGTGTACCCTTCAGGGCGAGGAGAACACAGAGAAAGAGCAAGACAGCGAGAGAGAAAGCAAAAAACAGAGAAGAGACAGACATGGGGGAGAGAAAAATAAATTTAAGAAGTGAGCAGAGTGGGGCTGTGGGAAATTAGTTAACAAGTATTCTTGTTTTGAGGCGATGACATTCCACTGATCTAACCGGGCGTTGGAGATTCAGAGACATGGACTAATCTAAAGGCTAGCCTGCGCTGAGGGCTGTGTTTGTGATTCTGCTCTGATCATCAGTCAAACCAGGCCTAACAAGCTCTAAGGCAGCAAGCCACGCCATCTGTGATGGGCACTGCAGCTGCAACGCTCATAAACTCCACTTTGGATATGCAGGATGTGTCACTGCTCTGGATGAGGGAGGTTCACTGAGCTCTCATGAAGTAATCATTCAACTGAGAAACGTGTGATCAAATCAGAATGACAATCCCTTGAAAGATTTCCACTATGAGTGTAACTTAAAATGTCAACGCCTTTTAGTTGAACAGAGATTCTGGTTCAAATTGCTTTCATATGCCAGTAAACTAGTACACTCACAGGTAAGATGGAGACCTTGGGGAAGTTGTGTAAAGTTTCCCATTCTCTCCGAAGGTAATCCAGCGAGCCCACAAAAACTATAGGCTTTAGCTCATGGTAATGGAAGTTGCTGGCTCTTAAAGGCATCACCAAGTTTCGCAGCCCCACTAAAGCGGACGTGACATCCCCAAATATACAGACCACTACATGGCCGCTTAGGACTGTCATGGAGGCTTCACTTCGGGTCTGCAGGGAACAGAGGGACACAGGAAAGGGGGGAGAAAAGCAGAGAAAGGAATGAGAAAAAAGTGTAGACAGAAAAGAGAGGAAGAGACACCCAGAGACAAACATAGATTTACAGAATAAAAATGAGTGCTCTTAACACAGAAATGGGTCAGCTGCATGAAGTAGAAAAATATCTAGATTTTAATAGTGCTTAAAAGCGTCACATAAATCCACATTTAATCATTTGTTAACCATGTGTTTGTTTCTAGACAAATTAGGCATACATAAATGCAAATTAACTTGAAGCATTCATAAAAAAAAATACCACTGAAAAAAGGCTCATATTTTTAGCTGGTTGTCGGACCCGGTGGATTAAACATTTTGGCAAGTAGTCTTTATCTGTGCATCTGGAACATTCTTTTGGTGATGCAGCCAATGGTGGACTTCCATGAGTTAAGTGAAAAGAGCACCAGGGTCATTACCCTCTTAAGCAAATACATGTTATATGTTTACTATATACAGTAGGTGACTGTGCCTTCTACTTTACATTTGACTTGGACAAGGTTAACCCTACACAAATAAATTATGCACTAAACTAAATGCTTTTAAACTGTCTTGTGAAAGCATCTGAGCAAAGTCATGCACCAAGTGTTGAAATGCTGCTCACAGATCCTTGGTGTATATATATATATATATATATATATATAAATATATATATATATAAAAACAACAAACTCACCTTGAAACAACAGAGAGGCAGTGAGAGAAATTTCAATACACATTAGTATGTGATTGTGTTACTGCAGTGCTGAGGGGAAACATTTGCTCCTGAGCATACTTACTACAGCTTCTTTTCTGTATATTCTGTTTTTTGTTTTGTTTTTTCTTACCGGATAGCACTTACAAAACTTTTGGCCCACTTACCAGGATGACTTTTTCGATGTCTTTTGAAGGGCACCAGTGAAACATCCCTGTCGAGTCATACCTCTTCACGTTCATGTCCATATTCTCAATTTGTTCATTTCCAGGAATTAGAAGGGGGTCGTGTCGACTGAAAAAAGCAGAAAATATTTATGTTGGACTATTTTGTGGATGAAGCCAGGGTTTCTTGAGATCTACACTGTCTGTTCATTAAAAGTCCATCTCATTCTCAAAGTATGAAACTTTCTACTGAGCTGCATAACTAGAATATCCTTCCTCCATTCTGTCTTGTCTTCTATGTGAAGGCATCAGAAAAGTCAATGACCCTTGTGCTCACTGTGGTACAGAAGAGAACAGCAAGATGTGAGTGCTACTGACTGAATGGCATGACAACACAAGGCCAATTACCAGCTTTTACCCTCTCTTCCAGTTCCTGACGCCATGTGGCGCAAATAGTAAAAGCTCCAACAGGCTCACACTTTAAATATTTCAGGAATTTGCCCAATCACATTTTGCTTTCCCAACTGATGGTCATTAATGTTTCAGCAGCATGTCACAACTAAACAGGCTAATCCACAGCAGTGGGCTGCTGAGTTTTATCTGCTGTAACACTGACCATGAAAAGGTTCCTGTCAGTCTTGCTATACTGCCTCTCCCATTTTTGAACTTATTCTACAAGACATGTTCTCACAGCTCCTCTAAACACAATCCAGAAAATTTGATCAAAAACACTGAGTCAAGATAAACTGCAAAAAATTAGTGCTGTTTTTCCACAAACGCTGCTCGTTTTACAGCAATGCAAATTTAATTTATTGACAATTTAACAAAATAATGAAATCCATGGTTAAAGCAGAACTACCGATACTACTAAAATGGGAAACTGCGGAGAGATAGACATGTGAGTAATATGGCAGAAAACCTCTCAAGAATTTGACATACATCTCTCTCAGTATCACTCTCTCTATCCTCTATCAACACTGTCATTCACTGACAAGTCTTTGATGTTGTTTCTTCCTTCAACCTGCATTTGGATTGCATGCCATCGCAGGAAAAGAAAAAGTTTTTTAAAAAAAAGCAAAAAAAAGCTGTCAATTAGCCACCCTCTCTCTCCACCTCTCTTTCCCCCTCTTCCCTCTATCAGTTAGAGCAGGTGATAATAACACTGACAGCATTTAGTGTTTTTACACTCAGCCTGAATCTTTCATCCAGAGCCGCGTGTTGCGCCAATCAACTCCACGGAGCCCCCCCGTCACTTCAATCTGCTCAGCTCCGCTCGCCTCCACACAGGGGCTGACTGGCGCATGCAGACGGGCTGCCGCTCCACCTCTCACTGCCAAGACAGCTATCTTTCACAGAGCTGTCAGCGGTGTGACTGGCAGCCTGTCACAGGCTCCGCACACCTCCTCCTTCCCCTTCCTTCTCCATGCCTCGGGTTGAACCTACCACAAGGCTCAGGCAGAGCAGACATGACGTCTGTGCTACAGGGCCACGCCCAAGGGATATCAGCTGCAGATGATACTGTGACATCTTCTGCAAATGGATGTGTGTTGCCAGTCATGACCCATCACAAATGTTTGCGTGAATGGTGCAGATCATTAGCAAAGTTACAAGTTGGATTGTCTACTAATAAATTATTAACATAGGCATGCTAAATGTCACCAAAATATCAAATTAAGTGATAGATAAATGCAGATTTATTTTAAAGTAATTAATTTAATTTTTGCTACTGAGAATATTTGGTGAAGTGGATCCTGAATAAAGTAAACATATTTACTTAATTTCTAAGATAAATAAATTGACATTGGATGAGAATACAAACTAAACATTGTGCTGGGTGAGATACAATATTTTAACAGATGCACTTTTATGGAGGACAAACAGTATTTCCCTTACAGCACGTCTCACTCCAGTGCCTCACTCCCTCTCTTTCTTTCTATCCTTCTTTCTAACCCTCTCCCTCAGTATATATTTCAAACAGAGTTGAATTATTCCAGTGTATCACTCTGCAGTCACAAGCTGGGGATGGGCGTGCTCCCCCAATCCCTCTCTGCCAGACTACGAAGGCAGCCTCTTGCTTTGAAAATTTTCCCCATCATGCAAACTGACAAAGGCATGCTTTTCAAAAGCCCACAGCCAATCTGTTGATCATTATTTATTTACAAAGGCCTTCAGGCTGCAAGTCCTGTAAAAACCATACTTGTTACGTATGTTCGCTCTCTTGCTAGCTCTCTACTGTGTTTTCCCCCTTCTTGCTTGTAGAATAAAGTATCCCTAAGGCTACCTCAAACAATCACTTTTCATTGTGCATAAAATCCACCTTGTAAAGCACAACTGTTTATATAATATATATGGAGTTATATGTTGACAGGGGCAGCTGTGAAGGGGGGAGCTGTGGACTATGATGGGTAATTTGATGTTCTGCTAAAGGCTAATACTTGGAAAGAAAAACTACACCTATAACAGAGGACCTGTCATCCCAGTACCCAAGAGCCAGCAGAATACAGAAGCAACCCTAAAGCAGAGAAAACTTTGACACCGCTTTGAAGCGTTTTCAAAACTGAGTAAATAACTCGCAAGGATTATTATCACTGCGAGATCAAAGCACAGATGCATATATTACATGGCAAACGGGGACTGTCTTCTAAGCAGAAAAGGAAGAGAAGAAAAGGTTTTGTGCTTTAATTTAGGCAAACTAAAGAGCCTTTTAAACAAGCAGTTATCTGGAAATGTGCCAGTGTCTAGTTGTTTTTGTAGCAGTTTCTCCCTCTGAGCAAGGGCATCTAAACTGATGCTCTGTTGCAAACTAGACTGAAGGGTATGACTCTGTGTTGGGCTAATGGTTTGGCAAGTGTGAAGGCTTATTAAGCGCTTGTTTTGTTGTGAGGGGGAGGCCGACAACTATACTGGACAAAATCACATAGGCATACCAGTTCAGTAGGAGGATTGCTGCCTAAGGGTACCTAGCAGGACTAACGTACAAAGAGCTCCACCAGAATGGTACAGTAATAACTGAAAACAGTATGCAGCATATAAAAACAGAGACAAAAATAAAACTACTTCATATTATAACCTATATTTATATTGCTTTTATTAGCAACAGTTAACTATTCTATTTTAGAATTTGTTTCTTCTTTTTAGGCAAGTTTAAATCTATAAATAAGATTTGATCTGGTGTTATATTTCCCCCTACACAGAGGGCTCTCTTTAGAGTTTCCTAATGTAAAAGCAAAAAGATGGCAGCCAAAACAGTCACTCTCATTAAGAGACAAGCAGTGTAGCTATGAGTGTTTCTGTCCTGTTAGATCTTCACCACCATGCCTTTATCCTGCCGTCCCAATCCACATAGCTCGGCCTCCCTGTATTTTCCACGCAGTCGTGTGTCTAACCCCGCCTCGCAGCCAGAGGAACACAAAAAACTACCCCTTTTATCTTTCAGAATCAATTAACAGCAATTTAATTCCACAGGACAGGATAAAAGGAAGGTAATATTTGAATTCATATTTGATTGTGATGATACAACTCGCATATGGCCTTAAGTACCAGAAACACTACTCACAGGGGTTCCCACAATAGAAGAGTAGCCCGAGGGCAAAGTAACCATGCAGGTCCCTCTGATTGGTTGCTGGTGTCATTAGTGCCAGCATTGTTTAAGGAGTACATGTGGACCAGAACGGAGGAGGTGACAGCTGGGTCTTTAAAGCCAGAGGAGTTTTCAAACGGCTCCTCACAGCCGCTTTTCATGACAGAAATATTATTTCAGCTCTGTCATTAACAGCTGACAGCATGCCATCCTAAACAGCCAGCGCCTAACAGGGCATTTCTCTTCTCTTTTTCACTCACGGAGTTTCTTACCTCCGTCTTCTGCCACCCCTAATTTGCCCCCTCCCATCCATCCAAACTCCCACCATCTCACCATCAGCAGCATACGCCTCTGAAGTATCTCTCAGACACATATCTCTTTCCCTTCCTCCCTCCCTCCCTCCCTCCCTGCCATCTCCCTTAAATCTGTCTTCCTCTCACTTCCAGTTTGAAGGCTGGAAGAAGAATAAAATCAGCATCTCTTACCTCATCATTTTGGGCGAGCAGTTGGGTGAATTTCGCATCCCTCCATTGCGCTGCTTTTTTTTGGGCGAGAGAGTCGATGGATGCTCGTCTTCAACTGCAAACACAGGAGCACAATGTCAGAGCAGAGACAGATGCTTGAGAAAGAGTGCTGGACCTGACATAAAAATAGGCAACAATCAATAATCAATGCAAACCAAAAAAAAACTGAACACAAGAAAAGGAAAATTAATAATTCAGTGTCAAAAGGAAGAAATAAAATAGAGAGAGACAGCATTAGTAACGGACAATTATTAAATCTGAAAAAGGCAGGAGAAAACCACGAAGAAAAACCAATTCATGACCTAAAAATGCACCGGAAGGCTCATCCAAAAATCCCCCATAGTTTGGCTCTCCTAAGGTGCAATTTACCCTACAATGATTCTTTACAGCGTCTGTTCACTGAACTTTGCAGGTGGTTGGACCTCTAGCAGTTTGCATCTGAATGACCATGCTTACCTACAGCATTAACTGCCATGTGATGCTATAGACTGTTATTGTCACTGGGTCATGGACAAAAGCAATGACAATGATATAAATATGAGTTATGAAGATGAATTTTGAGTGCATAGTTTACTTCCTAATAAAACTACTTGAAACCCCACACTATAATTCCAGTTCTTACTAAAGTGCACAATGGCTCTTCCACAGGGCTACCTCCATGCCAAGAGAATGCTCAGCACTTAGCACGCATCGCAAAGGCCAGGGCAGGTTAGCGGTATAAGAATTAGTGGATTATAAAATTTGAAAGCAGCTGGTAAATGCCATAATCATCCAGCAGAAGAAGGTCATGACACATGTTACAAGTTTAAATAAAATATAAATGACTTATGTAAGATTAAATATTCAGTTTCTCTGTTTTATGTTTTGTTGGATGTGAGCCATAGCCACTGTGTTTTTTATTTTTGTTTGTTTTTTTAAAGATTATTTGATCAAATTTAAGTTTGGTTTTCTGTCAGCTTTGCTTTGCTATGTTGGAAAAAATAAAAAATAAAAACACTATTTTTCAAACTTTACTTGAGTCCCAGTCAGACAGAGAGAATGAGAAAGAGCAGCCAGAGTGAGGCCAGGCCTAGCTGTCTGAAGATTTCAGTCAGGCTAACAGTAGTCTGATCTTCTCTACTGTCTGTGAGTTTCAAGAGCTTTCAGACAGGCACCCAGATACTCTTATCCAATCTACGCTCTCCCAGCGCAAATGTCAAGTGCACCGTCACTTCAAACCCACATTAGTCCTTTGGTTAGAAATCAATAACACAGCATGATATTAGTGCAAATCAATGTGCACGCTGCAAGCCGTGGTTATTCCAAGCATGTGGAATTTCATTATTCTCTGAGCACCCATTCTATGCTGTCACCTAATTCTGCTAATAAAAGATAAGAAATATGACTTTGCCTTCTAATAAAATGTCATACTCTGACATTTCCTTTATGCAATTGGGCATTCAGAATAGCTAATATCACAAGCATTTTACACTTTACAAATAATTCTCTCTCTAATGTACTCTGAAAATACCACACCAGAAAATATGCATTCCTTGCTATACTGTTTGACAAACTCCTTCTGATTTGTTAAGATTAAAAAACAGAACTTCTTGCTTGCACCCACAATAATAACCTGAAATGCTTCTCACTCACTGCATAATGAAATGCTGGAGCTCACAACACCTAGCAACATTTCTGAAAATAAATACCAATAAGCAACACTTTAGCTGTAAAGTCACCTGTTTTAGTACCCCTTCGCTTAAAAGTCATCTAATGTAGACAGTAGCAACCACTGCACTACCAGCCAAATCTGTGCAAAGCAGCGGGAGAAACAACAGCAGCAGCAGCTCCAGTGGAGTGAGCCGTCATGCAGCAAACAAGACAAAATGAAGGGACGGGACAGGGTTACTGACTGATGCATCCCGCTAAGGGGCCAACCTACAGTGCCTACTGTGACTGAGCAGCATGGCATTACTGGGGTGGTAGTGGTATTTCACCGGCAGACTGCGGGCCCGGTTCAGTCGACTCTCAGCCAGGGATCTGGTCGTCACGTCTCCTGGACCTGAGATACTGAAGCGCAATTGCGAGGGGTCATCCCCGGGCCCCAGGCGCATGGGGAGGAGGCTTCCTTTACGGTTATTAACAAGGGGGATGTTGACTGTGCCAGGGTCGACCAGGGGGTCCTGGTTGAGGTGCAGGGCATTAGGAAGGAATGCATTTGAGGTGATGGAGGTGGAGATGCAGCCGGTGGTTTTAAGTGTTCGGTTTTGAAAAGATGGTCTAACTTCATCCATTACTGTCAAATAGTGGAGAACAAACAGTGTGAGAACACCTGTTTTAATGCTCAGAAATTACTAATAAAGTAAACTGAAGTGTTATTTTATTTCAAATTATATATTTTTTTAAATAGATATTTCAGGGTTAATTCCAGAAAAGTCATTATTTCACAGTAGGATGTTAAAATGAATATGTGATAATTATTTAACAAACACTGCTATTTTTAAGTTTCAACTGAAGTTTCTTAAAGCAAAAAAAAAAAAAAAGTCCTTCTATAAAAGCAGGAACAATTTATAATTTTTCTAAAAACGACTGAAACCTTGTAAATGAACTGTTCATGGTAACATTTGCTTTTTATTTGTGACAAACGTGAATTAATTAGTTAATTAATTTGTTTTATTTCTCATTTGTGCTACACTCTGGCAGAACAAAGCAGAGGCATGACTTGGCTAAAGCCAGTCAAACCCAATTAGATATTGTCACTTCAAGCATAATGTGTAGCAGACCACAATAATTTCAACAAATAAAACTATAACTAAATATTTATAATACTACAAATTCAAAATTCATCTAATCATCTAACTATTTATTGGATTCATTTTGGATTATGTATATATGTGTATGTGTGGTTTAACTCCACATGAAAAATTCTGCCATTCTTTTCTAAAACAGAACATTTAGAATTTTTGCTGTTACAGTAATCACAGTAATATGAGAATAAATACTCACATATTCACCAAATATGTTCACCCAGTCGTCTCACCAAACTCACACGCACTCACACACATACACACACACAGTCCATCTGTGGCTGCAGAGTCAACCCGCATGTTTGTGTGTACTGAAAGGGTCATGGCACACTGCAGGAACACAGCAGAGGGAGATGAGTAAAATATCTGGTTGTAAAGTTGACTGGGAGAGGCGGAGCCCTTTTCCTCCCTTTGGTTGAAGGGTGGTCGGTTGGTTGTTTGGAGGAGAGAGCATGCTTGGGTGGCCCTGGGCGATAAACAGACGTTTATCCCAGCCGTCAGCTGCCTCCTTGATTTACAGGGCGCCACCGATAGCTCCTGGATTCATCTGGCCCTTGTCAAACACGTGCAGCGTTACAGAGTGTTCACCCGTCCTGGCAGGTCCACTGTGCATCCTGAACAACCCAGACGGCAACTGTCCCTTCTTGAAATGATAATCACATGATGGTACTGTCCTGCATGCAAGCCTTATCAGATCGCCGTGACCCAATGTAAACTGGATGATGAGGCGGAGGAATAACAAGTAAAAATGTTTACTTTAGTATGTGAGCTAAGCTGGCTTTGCCTTTACAGTGTTTGCTGCATGAGCAAGCTTTGTTCTTCAGCTGCATTGCAACTGCATGAAAGAGCTTTTTAGGGCATGCACTGTGATCGTTACAGTTAAAAAAGAAAAAAAACTTATGATTACTGCGATTCCTTTTAGTTTGCTAAAGAGGTGAGGCAGCCATTATTTCAAAAAAGGAAAAAAATGCCTTTATTGTCAGTATGCTTAATAATAACAAATACAATATAGACACAAAGTGATAGAATTGACAAATAGCATTTCAAAACTGAAATGTATTCTTAACGAGTAAAGTAAAAAAAAAAAAAAAAAAAATGCATTTAACAATTATTTACCAAAGATTTACCTATATTGCAATCAGCTTTGAATCGAACGCCAGCCTCTTTTTGGCTTCCACTGTTCCCTGGTGTTGTAGCGCCATCTGCTGCTACATGCAGCACAATACAAAAAGAATATTTCAAGGAACTACAGAGTATTATCAAAAACAAAATAACACTATGATCTCAATACTTTAGCTTCCTGTCAAGATCTGTTAAAATTATTTTATGATAGTTAAGTTAAAATAAACTGGATATTTTAATTAAACACTGAAGTTAAAAATGGTTAAAGTTTAAGTTTTTTGTTTACATTTTTGTCTTTTTCATAGGTATAAGAAAACAGCATTATATTCTAAAGCAAATACTAAAGCGGAGCATGGTACTAAGTATATTACATGACATATTGAGGGGGCTACAGTCTATACACAAAGCTGTGGCAGAATGGAGAAGGACAGGAAACACACTTACGTGATCTGACATATCCGTTATACTTATATTTGGCTGGGGAGGATGCAAAGACAAGTGGCAGGTCACACACAAGGAGAAAGGGTGCAATGAAAGAGACACATTAGGAAAGACATAGGAAAGACATCAACGTAAGAGCTGTGGATGGAAATTAAATCAAATGTAAATCTGATGTTCTCTCACTGAAAGGCATGAGGGCACAAACCAAAAATGAAATGTATGAATAATTAAAATAATTGTAAAACCCTAATGGTGGCACTGATTAAAGTATGATGTGATGGCACAAAAAAGGCAGACAGATGAATGAATGAACAGTCCATTCTCAGAGTGAGCCATGCTTTTAGGAAAGTGTACTACACCTGTAATGAGATGTAATGGTCTAATGGCTGACTTTAAGTCATTTTTACAAAAGAGCTAAAGTTATACCATTTCATTGCAGATTTAACAATTCCATTTTTCTCATTTAGACATTCATTAAATGCTTAGAGTTTTGTGTTTTTAATCTAAAAATAAAGGGCATTGTGAGGTGTGTGGACAGAAAAAATAAAGCCACAATGGGAAACAAAGACAACAAATACATACTTCAGTGCGTGTATAAATCCAAAACAGACAACAGCTGCTAAAACAGCTGTGCTAACAGAGCGCTAATGCATAGATACCTGATCTTCATATGTAGTCCAGAAGTCTTATACAAATGGAGATTTTAAAAATTAGGAGTTTTTCAAAACTTGAGTTCAATGCATAATCTTTGGGGTTGTACTTTAAAACCGTTGACCAAGGTCTTCACTTTTGCCAGTGCTGTTAAGTCTCTGGTAATTACAGTTGGTGACCTTGACCAAGGAGATATTAAAGACTGGTACCACTAGAACTACTAATGCAGTAAGCACTTGAACTGAGCTCAGAGCTGCTGACACTCCCCACTCTTTCCCAGAGTCTCTTCCAGCAATAAAGGTCACAGTGAGGGCCCAGGGCTGGCCTATGACACAGATCCTCAAAAAGAGACCCACAGTGGCCCTGGCATCTGTCTCTAGCAATCTGCCCGCACCACAAAGGCGGCAGACTAACTGGCTAGCATCTGGGGCGTAGCGAGGCAGCATAGGACGGGGTGGGCAGGGGAGGGTGGTTGAGGGGGTGGGGGCCTGCCTGGTGGACAGGAGCTGTCAGGGCAAGTTTGGTGATGAACCAGCAGGGCTGGGAAAATGCAAACATAATTTTCGTGTCAGGATAGATAAGGTCCCTAGCAATGAGATGCAGATTCACACACATGCATAGACACAGAGATACGAGTGCATGTTGTTGCGGACACAAGATGTGCACATACACAAACACATACACAGCCCAGAAGGTTGTGGACAAGCCAAAACCATCTCCCTAGCCCCAGGTCCCCAACCCTTGTCCAGAGCCCTGCTTAATAAAAGCTTTAGCATCTCCATTATATAAACCAAGTTAAAACCTCTTCACCGACTAAAGCTTTTCTTAAGTGGTGATGGTCAAGTAACAAAAAAGACCATATATGCTTGATTTACAGACACAAAAACAATCTTCTAATGTAGCCAAAGTACTCAGAATAAGGTAATATGGTAAAATATTAAAGGTTGAATTGACAATAATCACTATAAACAACAAAACAATGGGGGACTACATTCCGTACACTACTCTACCTACTTCATCTGCAAATGTATCCTTACTCATTTAATGAGCCATCATAACTTGCTTATAGTTGTCTGTGTTACACTGTACATATATGGCCTTAATTTGGCTTGTGTAAGAACACAGCAGCTTAAAGAAAAAGCAGCGCTATCCAAGAAATCAATAATCAAAGTACAAGAAAAAATTTGTTCAGATGTGCAAGAGTATGAAGTCATCGTGAATAAAGATGTCTTATCCTCTCAGCCTAGTGGGGAAAAAAGGGGAAACGGGGAGAGGAAATCCAACAATCCCTGACTGACAAAGCCCAATGCGCTCCTTCACTAAACTCACTTTGTTCAGATGAAGTCAGGGTTAAAAAGAGAAAGAAATCTAAGACAGAGGAGGCTTTCCTGAAATCCTACAGGGGGTTGAGGGAGAAGTGAGATCAGTAACCATGTAATGGCCAGTAATTGGTACCGAGGGATATCAGCGCAGGCCCAACTACAAGAGGCCAAGCCAAACTCATCGTGGCATGTTTGACACTAATCTAGGCTGAGTCGGCAGACGGTGGGAGAATGTTGAGAAGGAAATCAGATCTGTATGTCTTAACCCAAGGCTTTGATAGCTAGGCCTACTGCTGCCATGTCTAATTGACAGACAATTTAGTATTTCCCATCCACTCAAACGGAAAAAGGAGTTGAGGGGATCTTCCAGGAGCCTCAGGCCTCTTACCTTTCCTTTATCAAGCCAACAGCACTTTTTATAGTTCCCATTTTGATTTTAATTTCTCCTTCTCTTTGCTTTTCCTTTATCTATTTTCTTGTGTCATTTCCAGCTGCACAAAGCCCCCCTTTTCCCGTTTCTTTTTTCCTTCTCCCTAATTCACTTCCATGTTCCTACTGTGTAAATGTGACTTAAAGTATTAAGCACAAGGGATGCAATTTTGAACAACTGGAGGCTGAGTAGGATATTTCTACAATAAAATAAATATGGGGGAAAATGTAGGTATTCTTTCTTAATCACTGCTCAAGTAAAATAGGATTCTAGTTACATTATTATTTGTGCCCTGCTCCTCATTTTAAGGTCTGGCAAGACTATAGAGGATTAAATGGCATTTCACTTATGATTCTCTTATAGTCAGCATGAAAATAAAACCAAACTCTTAGCATAGTTTCTCCGCAAGTTTAGTCAAAGATTAAAAGAAAATGCAGAAAAAAGCAAAACCTACTTAAACTGAAAAGTGCACAAACTAAAAAGTGTTAACTCAGAGGTTTGCAAGAGTCTTCAAAGTAAATATATAAGACACAATTTAACAAATGGTATCATTAAAATACAGTGTAAAATTGTTAATTTGTGTATATTCAAACATCTTACCTGAAACAGTTTAAAAAAAAGACATAAAACATGACGCTCCAACAGTGACATTATCACACAACTGCATGATTGGTGCAGCATGCGGGAGCCACATGTCTAACACCTACAGTACAGTACTTACAGCACCACCACTGAGCCACACCACCACTTATCAACCACACATACTACAAATCATAGACATGAAAGACAATCTAACCAAAGATAGAGAAAGACAGAGAGAGAAAAATATAAAAAATAGTCACAATAAAGAAATTACAGCACATAGACAACATTACACACGCACGCATACATACATACGTACAGTACCTCTGCATGGTACAATACATAGAGCAAACACCACAGACATGTAACAGCATGTGTTGGGCGGTGTAACTTACAGGCACGTAAAGTGGTTGCGCAATCATGAACAGAGACAGAGGAAAGTGGGTAGGCCCTCTGAAGGGTGTCCATGTTACTATGTACACTGCCTGACATGCAAGAGCAGTCTTGCTCTGAACGGCCGCAATCAAAACAACATGCCAGTTTCATTCGTTTGTAGACGGACATCTTGGCTACAGTCATGTTTTGGGATGAGAGGAGAGGAAAAGCAGCAGGTTAAAGGCAAAAGGAGAAATATACATCTAGGGGAAGTCGGAAAGTAACTTCATCAGAAAGTGCAAGCCTTAGTCACCTGCTCCCACAGACTTGAGCCCCAAATTACATTCATAAACTCCAAGTGCACAATTATTCAGGAATCTAGTTACATTTACCTTCACAAATCAGCCAGTAAATTTCATTTTCTAAATTTTGTTACCTCAGAAAGTGTCTCAAAAGTTGACACATTATTAGCGTTATAATATTATTAATTACAAATAGAACAATCATATGCTAGTGAATCATTGCTCATTATCAGTGATATTCTCTCAGGAGTTCAAGCTGTGTGCTAAGGCTGTTAACAAGTCAAAAGGCAAAATTATGACAGTGGGAAAGAGGGGAGGGGAGAAAGGGAAGAGGTAGGGAGGCATTCAGGGAAGAGAGGCATGAGCAGTGTCTTCAGCAGCAAACCTCATACAATGTTTCATACATTTGTACATCCTCTATCCATTTGGCTAAAGGAGTGGATCACGTACCTGTATCCCATCATGCAGCTGTAGCGGTTCTGTCCAAGGCATCACACTATTCTACTGGCTAGACTGGCCAATTCATGCTATATTCAAACCTGCAATTTCACTGCTCTACTCCCCAAAGGGACTTCACTTCAATGTGCATGGGCATAAATGGTGTCTGCGAAAAGAATGTGTTATTACACAATGTATAAATATCGATATAGATGTATGTTAAAGTGTCAGGTCTTTCATTTTTCAGTTTTTTATATGCAATTTTAAGAGAGACTAAGTAATGTCTCAAGTGGAATTCACAAGAAATAAAAGGACCCATTAACCTTTAATTTGATACACTATTTACCATCCCCCAATTGTCAATTGTTTGCCACATGTACTCACACATTTAAATACCACATGTTCCTGCTTTTGAAGGCTAGTTTGTACCAGGCAAATTTAAAATTTTGGTTTATGGAGAAGCAGTTTTTTCTTTTTTTTAAAAAACTTAATCTAAAGTTCTCCATATGCCTCAAATTTATAACCATTACTGCCTGGTTCATTATAGTGCATATAATGTTGTGTTACCACGACAAAGTAAAATCAGGAGATTCCCAACTAACATTTCCAAAATCAAATTACAAGCCTGGACAACATTTAAAAAGAAAAACATTTGAGCATTTAATCTATGTTTTTTTGCAGGCTTTCTTTAACATACTGCTGCTGTGTGTATCAGTTCCCCAATGATTCCTTCAAATTATTCCAATCCACTTATATTTCTTTTCAATTATCATCACAGTAAAAAAAAAGTAAAGTTGAAGACCAGGTGTCCTAATTAAGTAAAAAAGGGATGTAAAAGTAGTATTACACAAGACAAAAGTTTTAACTGCAGTCAGCCTATAGCCAAAATACAATAAACAGCCATTTCTTTGTGTGTGTGTGTGTGTGTGTGTGTGTGTGTGTGTGTGTGTGTGTGTGTGTGTGTGTGTGTGTGTGTGTGTGTAAGGGATAACTGAGCTGTCTGAGCTCTGAGACCGCAGCGGTTATAAATGACACCAGAGTTGATTAGAAATCAGGAGCGCTGAATCAGCTCTCGTTTGCATACAAGCAATATCCCCTCCTCGCCATCCCTAAATCACTGTGCCTGTCGTCTCGCTGCACACCAGGCTAAGGTAGGAAGCGGGTACACCAGCATAGATTGCCGTCATCATGCCCGCTGGTGGATGTTGGTGGATAATGACTTCTCATAGCAATCCTGTATTTCTTGGGTATCTATTATTCATAAATCCACATCCGGGCTGTATACCAAATGGACAAGCTTGTTCCATTCTGCGGGGAAGAGAGACGAGAAACGTGATGCCAAAGTTGACGCTTTGCTACAACTTCAACTTCTAATTACTTGGCTTTGAGAGAGCCTTAAACCACCAGCTCATCTCTGTCTTTTTCACTCCCTCGGTCCGCCTGCCCCTTTCACACAACCACCCCCCAGGAAAAATAAATGACCAAATTAAATAGAGAAGTGTAATTTTAATTTTGTTATTTTCTTGATGAATGGCTGCTCGTCCTGGCACCCCGGCTTGCCAAGCACAGCTCTACAGGGCTTTGACTGATTGGTTTTTAGCCAGGCGGGATGTGAGAGTGGAGGAAAAATGGAGGGGAGAGGGCAGAGAGGAGAGAAGAGAGAGATGAGGTGGAGAAGCTTGGTTAATGATGAGGATTCAGTGAAGGGAGAAAAAGCAGGAGAGTGGAGATGAAGAGAAGATAATCTGAAGTACAAACGGAAGTGAAAAAGGCAACCACAGTTTTACATGGTGATACCCAAGTCACGGAGTTTATCTGTCTGCTGTCAGGCACTCGGGAGGGGTGTCCTGCAAAGCCTGTTGTCTGAACAAGAGCTGTCATTCATCTTCAACCATCATCATGGAATAAACAGAGGAGAAAAAAGGAGAAATTATACTTTTTACAGGAGAAATCTGAGTACTTATTATTCTGCCAGTATAGCCAATTTTTAAATAATTTCTTAAAGTAATCATTTGGAAAAATCCACACTACACTTTTTCCATACACATTCCCTAAATGTCATTTATGAAAAAATATTAAAACATGAAACACACAGACATGGTTTGAAGTTTTTTTTTTCTTCTTTAGAGAAGAGAAGTGACCCCAATCTTTATATGTAGACATAAATACACACACTTAGTCAGCCACAAGATAATTTGAAAGGGAAAATAGAAAGTAGGAGAGGTGGAGGACTCTTTAATAGAAATGGGATGTAAACTTCAGAGAGAAGACAGTAGATAAAGAAGAAGATAAAGAGAGGGGAAAAAAAGTGGAAGAATTTGAAGATGAAACAGTGCTGATAAGGAAAATGGGGACATAGAAAAGGACAGAGAAAGAAAAATACAGATGAGGCTAAAACAGAGGGAATCTCTCATTGCTGTAATGATTGCCTGCTGATTGCATGTTAGATTAGGTTTCCAATTGGACTTCGCTTTAGCTTCAGTCTCTCTCTCTCCAGCCCCAACTGCAAATATCGTTCAAGCCTCCATCCCCACGCCAACACAGCGCCAGACGCCTATAAGCAAACATCGGCTCATAATGGAATACTTAATTATCCTGGCAAGGGAGCAGAATATTTGTCCAGAATTCTCATATTTTAAAGAGGCAGCTGAATTTGTCTTTCACCCAAGTGTCGAGTCTCATTCCACGAGCCTCCCGTCAAGGGGGAGGAGACACCACCTTTATCAATATTGTTATTTGTCATTATGCACCCGCTACATTAATGATAAAGTACTGTGTGCAGCTGCTGTATTAAAACTAGTCAGCACGCAGATTGTTATGATACCATGTTCTTTTTCTCTCAGGGAAATCAACCTTTCAATTTCTCCCTCCCCCCTGTTCCACTCTTCTTTCTGTGATAACATGGAGGTTATATTGTTATTACTCAGCTTCTCTCATGGCTCCTTTGATTGCTTCTTTATGTGTGCATGTTCTGCCTGTCTCTGCACCCCATCAGTCTATTGATCCAGGCCAGCAGTTCACCTGGGAACACTCCAACCTGGAGGTGAACAAGCCCAAAAATCGTTACGCCAACGTCATCGCCTACGACCACTCACGTGTCATCCTGGCTCCCATAGAGGGTAAGGCTCACCCTCACGCTCTGTATGTTCATCACCTCTGAGATGAGCTCATATCACTGCAGATTGTTTGATAAATGCTCACACAGAGTCAGAGTAAGTTATGAGTACCAAACTAGAACAGTAAAAAAAAGCACATGTTGAATAGTCTATAGAGTAGAAAGCTTTATCTTATTGCAGTGTAGATTTAAATGGGATAGATTAGTAATTTAAATTGTATGTGCGAAACTTGACTAGATTATGGAAGAGAATTTGGGTCATTGAAAAAAATATTTTGGAGTTTGACTTTTTTTTTTTTAATTCAAACTTTAATCTCAGAATTCTGGCTTTTTTCCCAGACCTATGAAAAGGGGCACAATACAGATATTTCTTTCTCAGAATTCAAACTTACATCCCAGAATTCTGAAATTAAAGTCAGAATTTTTAAATTCATGTCAGACATCTGAGAAAAAATACCAGAATTCTGAAAAAAGAGTTGGAAGTCTGTATATATACAGCTCCGCAAAAAATTAAGAGACCACTGCAAAATTATCAGTTTCTCTGATTTTGCTATTTATAGGTATATGTTTGAGTAAAATGAACATTTTTGTTTTATTCTATAAACTACTGACAACATAACTCCCAAATTCTAAATACAAATATTTTCATTTAGAGCATTTATTTGCAGAAAATGAAAAATGGTCAAAATACCAAAAAAGGTCCAGTGTTTTCAGACCTCAAATAATGCAAAAAAAAAAAAAAACAAGTTCACATTCATTTTTAAACAACACATTACTAATTTTTTAACTTAGGAAGTGTTCAAAAATCTATATTTGGTGGAATAACCCTGATTTGCAATCACAGCTTTCATGCGTCTTG